>JANHFL010006343.1:0-45300 GCA_032468155.1 Oxyrhabdium leporinum | reverse complement strand
GCAGAAAATCGTCCAAAACATCACAAATCATGGTCAAGCTACTGTGGAATACCGTAACTGGCTGGAAATTGGACCCACCCAACATGTGATCATGTGACTAAAGGAGGGCACATAGCACAACCATTTACAACAGCCAGATATGCTATATAGCTTTTAGTAATAATAATGCAACTCTCTAATTTTGACAATGCTGGTAGGGATACTGGGATTTGTATTTATGGTATCAAGTTACAGAACACTTAATAGGAGTTTCCAATTAGGCCAATTAGCTAATTAATTAACACATTTCAAATACACTGGATGTCACGCCCCTGGCATGAATAGTCATCAAGGTAGTTGACAATTCAAGTTATTTCATGAAACTGAGTAGTAAGACATTTAAAACTAGCATGAAGAAGTATTTCTCTATGCAGTCTGTAATTAATACATTCCCACGAGATGAGATGTTGCTTGCTAATTTAGATTACCTCGGAAAGAAACTACTGTAAAGAAATCCTTAGATACTATGTCTATCAGTGGCTACTATTTTAATGACTGTGTGCTTCCTCCAGACATGGGAGGTAGACATGGAGTCTAAATATACTAGGTGTCTGGGAGCAACAATGGGAGAGAAGAGTTCCTTTGATCAGCTGTTATGGGATTTCTCGACTTATCTGATGGCACCCTACGAGATGAAATGCTGGCTAGGTGCGCATTGGCTTGATCAAGTAAGACTATTCTCAAGAAAGGAAGAAAGAATGAGATAGCACAGAGACTGATTCTGAGGAAATACATAAAATATTGCCATCATTTAAGTTTAAAAAGTCTCTCACAGCATATTAAAAATGAAAATAAATTCTCCAGTGCTAATTAAGTAAATGCCGACTCTAACATAAAAGGCTCTATTTTCATTTGAATCAGCTATCATAGCAATAGCAATTAGCCTTATATACCGCTCCATAGTGCTTTACAGCACTCTCTGGGCAGTTCACAATATCAGCGTTTTTTGCACATTGTCCCCAACAATCTGGGTCCTCATTCTACCAACCTCAGAAAGATGGAAGGCTGAGTCAACCTTGAGCCCCTTCAGGATTGAACTTCAGGCTCTGGACAGGCTTAGCTTGCAATACTGCATTCTAACTACTGTACCACCAGGGCTCCTGCTTAATCAAAACAATAAATTGTAATTTATATGATTTAAAATATTAGCTTAAACATTGTGAAATAAACTAGAATTCATTTGATATTATTTTATTTGTTAGTTGCCAATTACTCTTTGCCATCATTGCTAATATGCCAAAGCCTTAAAAATGAAATCTATGAATAAGTCAGTATCAAGAAGGAAACTAATTCAACAGAGAAGCTAGTAAACAATACAAGGCTCTCCTGATAATATAACGTCCACACAATATAAACAAAATTCTGTTCATAGGTTCAAGTAGAAAGAAGTTCAAAAGGAAAAAAATAACTAGAACCATTAATGAAAGAAATAACCTTAGCTTAATTTGAGATCTTGTGATTTGAAAACTTCAGGAATGTTTCTTTCTAAAGTCATTAGTACCCTCCAGTATGCTTAAGAAAAGTTAGTAGCATTTAAAATGAAAACTATAGCTTTAGATGAAGATCAAGAATCTCCCATGAATCAAGAATTCATGGGCTATTTTTAATGACATATAGTCCTTGACTTACAACTGGTTGCTTAGCAATTGTTCAAACTTCCAGTGGACACCCCCCCCCAAGAGATACTAACAACCTGGTATCAAAGTTGATGGCCACCACCACCTCCATTGGTTATATGATCACATTTTGGGTGCTAAGCAGCCAGCTCACATTTACAGATTTCTGAAGCATCTTCCAGTCATGTGACTACAATTTACTATAGTTTTGCTGTAAATCAACATTTACTTCTGTTTTTTGGCAAAAACTTCCCTTAGCAAACAATGGGTTCCCTTTTCTTTTCCTCACTGCTTCTTAATTTTTATATTCAAGTGCAAAAATAAAAAGTTAAAAAAAGATTTTATTGCTTGTCTGATTTTGAATTCTCTTATGTAATTTCATTCAGTGTGTAGCCGTTACCAATTAATAATAAATATTGGGATGAAACAGAATACAAACCATGATGATTAGTAACCAATTTAGAAAGTCTAAAAAATTATGTATCTCAATAATAGACCCTCTTAATGTAGTGCATTTAATCAGCTTTAATGTTAATGTATTAGATCACTGCTTTGCTGATAGACCTTTAATCTAGAATTACTAAAAAGGATCTATGCAGAATTGTACTGCCATTTGTTCCAGGGAGGTTTTAAAACAAGATTACTTTACTTTTTAATATTGCTCCCTGCTCAGTTAGCAGAAAGGAATTTTGAAGACCCTTTTTACTTATTTATGCTTTTACTTCACTTTCTTTTAATTTCAGAAATCTATCATGGTAACTGTTCAGTAGCAAATGATAAGCAGTTAGCTTAGTAGGTGATAAAATAAATGAAACATATTTTCAATAAGGTTGAACAGTTGTGCTCAACACCATCAAAAAATTATTCTTCCTGATGGAAAAACAAACTTAATGATGCTTAAAGAAACATCATCATGGCAAAAGGCATACTTTAATGCAATCTCACATTCTAGTGCTTTCTTCGTTGCTTTTGATCATAACTATATTAAGCCATTATAGCTTGTTTCTAGCAGAAATGTGCAGTGCTTCAGATTCAAAGGAAAAAATACACTTCAGAACTCATGGAGACACACAAATAGCACCTACACATCTTTTCTAGGAGGCAGGATGCAAAAGAAGCTTTGTGTTCCTTGGAAAACACAAAGTTGTTTAAAGTTGTGCCTCCATGCACTTCACATCATCAAACAATCCTAGTTCCAGACCTAAACAAGGGATAGAAGAACTTTGGTTCACTTAAACCGAACCAATAAAAATTCCTGGCTTATGAACTGGCCACAATCTTCATTGATTTCCCCTGCCGGATTGGGCTGGACTACTTTCTAATTAGGAACTGATGACAGTCTGAAGCAGTTGATCCGCTGCAACCACTTCCCATACAAAGATTTTGGAAAGCTTCAGGGAACTGCAGGAAAGGAGTGGAAAAAACATAGCCTTTGTAACTCTATTATCAAAACCTAAGCAAAGTAAAGAATACCTCTTTCTTAGACAATGGCAACCAGTCATTTAAGCAAAAACTAAGTAGACAACTGAAAGTGGCTGACAGTAGTGGTCACTATGAGATTCATCTAAGATAGCTGGATGTATAACTTGATCTATAATTGTTATTGTAGAAATCAGTGAACACACTGATATCATAGTTTATCAGAGAAATAAACTTTAAAAACATTTAAGTTATTACTTAATTACTCTGAAAATATATCTTTGAAGTAAAGAAACATAATAGCATGTAAGGTTTACTGCAGTGATAGTTGATACAACAACAACAATGGAAGCTGTAAGCACAAAATAAAGGCCATTTGCACAGATGTAAACTCTTTAGGGCAGTCCACACAAGGAAATCAAAATCATAAATACTAACGCTACCTTTATTATAAGAATCTTACAATTCTGAAAGCCCTTCCCTCCTCTGCTGCCTTTACATCCCAGAGGACTAGGGAGGGTTAAACCTCAAATTACATTTCTGGTTTGGACTGAGATTTCATTTATCAGACCCTGACTGTATATTTTCTTCCCATTTCTCAAGGTTATCCTCACAGCCCAAAACAAGAAAGATCAACAGACAACATGGTGATATTCACATGAAACAGGAAAACACTCAGTATTCTATGAAAGGCAATGTTTTAAACTTCTTAGGGGAGTGGACAATTTCTGGCTTTTCTCCTAGGCCATTTTTAAAGCTTAAATATTCTTTGTAAATGTTTGTCAGCTTTTTGTTTCTACTCAAGCAATAACAGGTTGTAACCATGAATTAAAAAGTTACTCAAAATAATTCAGTGTTATGTAAAAGACTACAACAAAGCATAACATTATTATACCTCAAAATGCTAAAAGAAATCTAGGTAAGTGTCATGAAAATAAAATGCTTTGTGCCTACAGAATGTAAACATGTCACCAAGAATTTAAAATCTTGTATGACCTCTCACAAAGTATGAGAATTGTAATCTTTTGAATATACATGTGTTTATGGTCTGGGCTTTTAATATCAGAATGCTGATATTATCTTATATATTGAATGTAAGATATTAACCTTTGATATTAATATTTGTGGATGCATCAACTATAGAGGATTTTAAAAAGAAACTGGACAAGAATAATACAGGTCTCTTGCTCTAGCAGGTGGTTGGGTTAGAAGACCTCCGGCGTTTCTTCTTCCAACCTTGTTATTTTGTTAAATTCTGAAGTATAAAAAAATCCCTGTTGTGTGCTAATATTAACATAAAATTCAACTGGTTGGGAACCAAATAGAACTTGAGATGTTTTTTTAAAAGAAAACTATGAATTAAATAGCATCAGTACATTTTTCTTTGTTTATTGGCTATATTAATTAAAGCATGCTTCAGCAGTCAACACTGCTGCTATAAATTAGTGTGACTCCTAATTCTAAGTTTAATAATAAGCAACTCTTAGCTCTGAGTCAAATCCTTCAGTTTGGTATAATTCAAACACTCTCCCACATTACTAGCTTATCTCCAATTCTTGATTCTCTGTAATGTGGGTTCTCTGGGTGAATGTAAGTGGGTCTGGGAGAGGGAATTTTATTGCTTAAAAACAGTGGGATAAAATTTTCCTAGTCTGCATTACTGAATCAGCTGTTCAGATTTTTCAGCGTAGAAGCAAATACTAGACATACAAGAAATGTAATTGGAAAACATCCCGTTTTCTCCTCAAGAATGTCACTAACCTTGAGGAAGCAGAAAAGTACAGCAACATAAGATTTGCTGTCTCTATTGGAAAATCCCCTCTGGTAGCAAATATGGATAGCTCCGAGTTGCCATCCTATATCAATGGATTTGGTCAAACTCAGAGAACTCAAGCAACATAGTCTGTATCTCGTCATAGGAACAAATCTAGCAAATGATACTATACCTATTTAGACTTACAAGGCTGGATAAGGAGAGGATTTGGTGGATTCACTGGCTTCTCTCTCCTTTCACTATGGGTCACCAGCCACTAATTCCTCTTATGGTTGGAACCAATAAAGAATATTCACCATCATTCAAACACTGTTCTGTTTGTGCACAAGTACTGTTGAAAATAAACTCCAAAATCAAAAATCCTTTGGGCAAAGTTTAGACCTTCTTTGGGTTCAACACTACTCCAGAGGAGTACTAAATTCACGTTCAAAAGTAGCCTAAAATAACCTGCATAAAGTGTTACAAAGACTGGTACCATGTAGCTACCATTACCATCACCACTAGTGGTCAAATGCTGTTCAAGTTAATCCAGGTCTCCCAAATGGGGATCAACTGAGAGATCTGGTGGGAATTTAGGGAGACCTTGGTTTGGGAGAAAAAACTCAAATGGTGGAGGGCATGGGGTATGCTCACACCAGATTAAAATAGCCAATAGGTGTCAAGAGTGATCCCTGGCTGCACCACTAACAGAACGGTCAATGAAGTACATCAGATCAGGCAAAAGGTGCGAAGACACAGTGGACAATACAACTTTTACAATGTGCAACTAAGGACTAGGGATCAGATGAAGTCATCACCACAGATTAATTTCAGTTACTGTCCGACACAAGTAAAGAAAACTCAAAATGTAGAACCATCCAAACTTTTTCAGAAATCAACTTGATTAACTGTAACTATCAAACAGGCAAAAAGAGGCGTCCACAGCCTCACAGCACTAATGAAAAGCTACCCTAATAGTCCTTAAAGTCAGAGCTGCCTAGGGCAGCATGAGTTTTTTCACCAAAACAATACAGGGCTGCCAACTTAAGGCCACTAGGATTTAAGTGTTGGACAGGGGAGTGGGGAGGGGTAGGACAAATGTCCCAGAGTGGCCTTATAGGTGAGAAGGGTTGCATGTAAATTTAATTAATAAATAAAGCACATAAAGGCACTTTTGATGGTTTGGAATGCTTATAAGGGAGAAGGGGAGAGAAAGCTATCTGCCAGTTTTTTATTTACGTTGCTATTACCGTATTATGTTTTTACACTTTCTTTTTAGGGTGGGACTTGGGGGCTTGTCAAAACAAAGTGGCCTATCAGAAAAGCCAGCAATTGTCCGCACCTCTAAAGAGGGCCTAATAATAACATTTCAACAGAATCTCCCGGCCAAAAGGAAAGAGAAGGAGGGAGGGAGGGACAAGGCTGCCCCTCCATTCTGTCCAACCTGCTCTGAAGTACGGCTAAGCAACTTTTCTCCGAGCGCGCGCACACAAGCCAGCAAAGCGACTGCAGCGCCGTGTAAACACTCCTGAGAACGCAACCGCCCCAGCTAAGCGGTGTTGCCCGGGTTTACCTAGGCGACCCCAACGCGCGCCTTCCCCACCCCCTCCGCCGCAAGGAGAAACAAATGCACTCCGGTGTTGCAAAGGCAACCAACTTTGGGCTTTTTTCTCCCCGCCCTCCGCCTAAGAGCTATACAAAGCGAGAAGGGGGCGTTGAAGGAAAAGAGGCGGCGGGAGGCAGCCCCGCGTCAAAGGCTCCATCCTTAAGGCTTCCCTTCCCCCAGCACCCCCCCCCCCCGGCTCGCCCCTTCAAGCCCACGCCTCTTCCCCGCTGGAGCAGGCAGCTGTCCTCGGCCGCCTCCGCTCTCTTCGTCCAGCTCTCACTCACCCGCCGAGCCCAGGAACAGCCACAGCAGCCACATTGCCGCCAGCGCAACAGCCGCTCTGCAAACTTTGGGGGGGCTCTCCCGAGAGCCTCCGCCTCTCGGCCCGAGCCCGGCCCAGGCCCAGGCAGCTGTGGTGGTGGTGGAGGAGGAGGAGAAGGAGGAGGGTCAGGGGGAGGCTCCCTTCCAGCCAGCCGGACCCTCACGCCCAGCCTGCCGCCTGCCTTCTCGTTCGCTCCCTCGCGCTTCTTGCCAAACCAAATGGCCACTGCGCCGCCCTCGCGGCGTCCCGGAGCCCAGGCTGCTCCCGCCTTGCCCGAGGGTAGGAGTCGTTGTGACGGCTCACGCCTCCTACTCGGAGCCCCTTCGCTCCGAGTGGAAAGCCGGTCCAGTAGAGCGCAGCCGGTAAACTGCACCAGCCTATTAAATGCTTCAATCCCCATTAAAACATCCCAGACGAATTAACAGATAGTTGGCTCCGCCGTCAAACTAATCTTACTTTTCTAACGTTCAAAAGGCTCTGCCCTCCTGTGACTCCGTGGAGTATACGGGCATCTGCCTTAAATCGTTTTAGCCAGCTATTTTCATTTATGTTCTCCTTATTGAGAGATTTCTAGCTGTTCCGTTGTAGTTTTTGTTTTCCGGGCCATTTAGTGTCCTTTGGATTGTTGAGAGATGCTGTTAAATAAAATAAAATAATAAAAATTCTGGATATTCGAGCAGACCTTCTGAGGAGTCACCAGCAAATGTGCAGGAGTTGGCACTTGATCCCATTCTGATGGCCCCCAGGAAGAAGCCTAAGAAGGAGAAAGGTGAAACTAGGCAGGAGTAAGTCTATCCTAACTCAGTGCTAGGACACACAAAGAGATCTGACCCAAACCTTTGAAGGACAGTTAAGCCAACTTTTTCGAGGTGCACACATCAAACCATCAAGTCAACTGCAATGCCATGTAAACGCTACTTTCTATTTTGCATTGGTCAGGCTGCGCTTAGAAGGTTTTGTCCAGTGGTTTAATCAAGATTAAAATAAGACTTTTTTTTCAATATTCTGGCAATCCTTTATGAACTTTTTGCTGACACTAGGATTAAAAACGTGATGTTTTACTAATTTGCATATAGATAAGGAATGGGATATGTGATAAAGAGGTACCTTTTTATAACTATAGAGGTGAAGAATTCATGTGAAAATTTATGTATAGTTGTGCTAAAGGTTCAAAGTCACTATATATTTTATTTTTCTTCATTTATTTTTCTTTCTCCTGCACTTTTTATTCTTTCTTCACATCATGTTCTCTTTCTCTAAATTTAGTTTGTTTTAATTTTTATTAAAACATTTAATTATAACTGTTTGTTTTTTTTTGAAAAGCACACAATATTTTAGTCAAGTTCTGAGTATTGGATTTTAGGGAGGGCCATGATATCCAGAGAACAACCATGATGATAACAGGCCTGGAAAGAGAAAATCTTATTTTTAGCTGTTGGTGTTGTCTTGGTTCTCAAGGAAGAGCAAGCTGGAAGTGTTTTTTTTAAGGAGTTCTTGCTAGTGCTAAGGGTATCCAGACAAAGCTTGTTCTGGGTTAGATATACAAACCTGGCTTACATACATATGAGCCACATTCTCACTTGATGGCACAGTGGGAGCCCTTTCAGATTTTCATTTTTAGATGCCTTCAAGTCAGTTTTTGACTCCAGGAAACCACCTGAAAAAGTTCCTGTAATTTTGAAAGTAGTTTGCCATTCCTATAGCTCAGAGAGAGTGACCGACCCAACAACTCATTGCTGCTTTATGCCTAAAGTGGGACTAGAATTCATCATCTCTTAATATCTACCCTTGTGCCTTAATGAGCACGCTAAATTGGCTCTTTCAGAAATGGTCTGAGAATTTAATTTAGTGGTATAGTGTCGTATAAATAAATGTATCATGTTAGAAGGCCCTGACACAGCAAAGTTTGGAAAGCTCAGTTGTTCACATTTATTAAAACAAAGTAGTACTTAACTTTGAGTAAATACACAGAGAATTAATTCATTTCAGGCAGGAGAGTATGAATACAATATTCCCCTTTTCCACTATTCATCTGATCTAATCTGCCAAAAAGCCTATTTACTATCTGTTGATCTCTCATTTATTTTCCTGGTATCTCTTGTTGACAGCCAAGATTATTCTTTTCAGTGCAATTAATCTGAAATTTCTTGGTGGATTTTCAGTCTTTCTAAGCAGTCAAAATTCTCTAGCTCTGTTGGTGAGCAGAATATACGAAGTTTTACAGAATATGTGTAGATATATGACACATGTTGATCCATTTAAAACAAGGCACAACTTCCACTGGAATAGGTCATACTGCATGTTCAATTATAACCTTATTCCTTTTAAAATATCAGAAATCAATTCATTTAAAGTCTAGCGATTTGAGCAATGAATGCTTGCAAAGAAGCAGTACTTGTGCACATTTTTCTTTTATAAATGGGATAGGTGTTTACATATATACTTAATAATTTGGGAAATTTGCAAGTTATACCAGTGTAAATTTATTCCTATTTTTTGTACCACGTATGTACTATAATATAAGGAAACTGCAGGTAGTCCTCAACTTACAACAGTTTATTTAGTGACTGTTCAAAGTTGCAACGGTATTGAGAAAACTGACTTATGACCATTTTTCACCCTTGCAATCATTGCAGCATCCCCGTGGTCAAGTGTTTGGGGTGTTCTGAGGTCATGAAACCTTTTGTGACCTTTTGATAAGCAGAGTCAATGCGTAAGGCAGGTTCACTTAACAATCATGTTACTGACTTAACAAGTGCAGTGATTCACTTAACATCTGTGTCAAGAAAGGTCGTAAAATGGGACAAAACTCATTTAACAACTGTCTTGCTTAGCAACAGAAATTTTGGGCTCAATTGTGATCATAAGTCAAGGACTACCTGTATTGATTTTCAGAAGTATTACAATTAAAATATGAAGTGTTGCTGCCCATGATAGAAGTGTTTGTTTTTCTAGCACTGGTGAACAGGATTTACTTTTTCTGTACCAGATCGAAGCCCTACACCACAAACAATGATGGCACTTCTCTACAGTTTTATTCCCTGATGGAATCACAGAATACATTCAGTACTTGCATGAAATTACAGAATAACTTTATTCCAGCCAAGAATGCAATTGTTTCCGTAATAGCCTAAAGCTGCCAACTGATTTTTAAAACTGTTATCTACTAATCTGAAGAAGAAAAAAAATCTGGGTGCAAGTTGAACTCTTGTAATTCATTTTTAATATAGCCAATCATGAAGCTTGTGTTTAGAGATTTATTGGTGAGGATTTCATATAATTTGAAAGGATGAATGTTTTTATATTATTTTAATTTGTTTTTTTTTAAATAGCTTGAATGAAGCTTTAACTGTCAATCATTCAATTTCAAGTGTCTGCAATTAATGTCTATGGCAGCAAATTGCTGTTCACTGCAGGATTTAGCATCAAAAATAAAGATATTCTGATAATTAAGAGGGTTGCTTGAAATAAGTTTGGTTGGGAAATTCTGTGAACAAAAAGATGGTGTCCAATGTGATAAGTTGATATTTCCAAGTTTTGTTTGTTTTTAAATGCCTTTCTTCATTCTAAAAAAATTAACAAATAATGTAATTTAAATATACTATTTCTATGTACAATGTGATTAAAAGAAAAACCCAGTGAAAGGAGACATTTTTATACACATCTGAGCCAGTTTTTCCCATGAAATTTCCTACTGGTAGCTTTTGTGCTTCTCCAAGATCCTTTTGCCACAGGCTTTCCTGCTGTTGGTCAGCAGAATGAATTAGTAGGATTAATAATGCAGTACAAAAAGGACTGATATGGAGACAGCTTGGCTGTGGTATTGCTTGGAAACAGATGCTTCCCCGTTGATAGGAATTTTCATGTCATCCCACATTACACCTCACTTTGCCACCCAGACTAAAATGAGGGCGGGGGGGGGAAGCTTTTAGATTCCCATGCACGGTGACTCAGTGGGGTAAGCATGCTGCCAGTTGGAGGCTAATGGTTGCACTTGTCAATCAGCTAGAGGGAGATCAGCCCCAGCAACTGATTAGATACTTGTTGATTATCCTGAATCATTTTACAGGTTTTGAGAGAAGAGTAAAACTGGTTGCTGGCATGAAAGAGCTCAAATGCTTCATCTTGCCGTGTAGTAAGCCTACTCATGCTTGTATATACATTCTATTGATCTAAAATTGCACTTATTTATAGAATTAATATTTTGTGTGTTTATTCAATTTATACATCGTCCATCTAACTATCAGTTTTATCTTTCTGCCGCTGGAATAGCACATGCAATTAAGTCACAATATCTAGTTTCAATATTTATGATATGACTCTAGCCTCAGAACTTCACATATTTTCTGGCTTGAACATTTAAGTATCCTGGGCTGATTGTGCGCTTTTAAATGAAGACTCTTTATCAATATTGTAAAAGATCTCTTCCATTCTTTTCTGTTCCGTGGAACAGATGGATGGAGCTGTGCATCTAATTTTACTGCTTCGTATCTGTGCAATCCCAGGGAAATAATTGTAAGTTGCTTTGAACTTTGAAAGTAGGTGGATGGCCAAGCAGGTGTTTCCACTTACTGCTGCAACTTGTAATGAATAGAAAATGAAAGTGCACATTTTCCTATAGGATCATGGCTACGGGTACAAAGAAAATTGTTTTATATCTCCCTACCGTCACCGCCCACAAGCATAACTCTCTTTTTTAAGCATTAACCCTTGAGGAAGGACAAGTTGATTTCCATTTCTGCTTTCTTCCCCTAAATTGTATAAAGCAATCCTTTAAAACTAGTCAGTTCAAATACTTTTCATTCCCACCATCTTTCATTATATAATAATGAAAACCATTTTTGATTAAACCAAGAACCTTTAAAAGCAAATTTGAATATATCAATATTACAGGAAAACATTTTTCAAAAACCATGGGATTTTTTTACTTTTACTTTGTGACTGGCCGATGATCAGCCAGCTGGGTTTGTCTGTGTGGATTAAAACTCACAGTCTCCTGATTTATAGCCTGATGCTTTCACCGCTAGACCAAAGTGGCTCTTTTTTAAATGTCTCTCCTGAACACACTTGTTCCAGTGGCTTCCGCTCTCCTTTTTAGCTATGATTGTTAAACCCTGGTTTATTTCATGGTTAAATAATGATCAACTAAGCCACAATTGACTGGATTCATCCATAGTATACTGAGCCAAAATACAAACAAAAAATTGTATTTTGACTTGCTTTATGAACCCAGCTTCTGCTCTCGCTCTCTCCACATAGACCTCTCAGCTCCATTTACAGTTAATCATATTGGAAGTTCCCCAAGTTCATGTACAGCTTCAGTAGACATTAATTGGAAAGAGTTCTGCTGATTTATTTTAATTTCTTTTTGTTGTTTTCTTAAATGATGATTTTCTTTAAATAAGCAAGTCACAAATACGTGTGTGGAAAATACATAGGTGAAAAATGAGTTTGGAAATTTATTTGTATATCCTATCCAGGATCAGGATTGCTGAGTACAGAAAGTGTAGACAAAAACGTTAAAATAATATTATATTCCAGCATTTTATAAATGGCTGGCTACCACATAAGTAACTCTTTGAATTTGGCTTTGTGCTTAGTTGTATGCTTTTGATAGATTCGAAATAGTAACAATAATCCTTTTAATTATATTACCCAAAATGACAAATGACGCTTCTGAAAAACATCTACAAAATGGACTTCATTAGAATTTATCATGCTAATAACTTTGTCATTTATTGCAGTATGAGTGTACATCTGTTTGCCTCCTAAAATTCATATTCGTTATGGCCTCCTAAGGTTTTGATTTTCCAGCTTTGCTTCCAGCAAGGGTTGTTCCAAATCTTTAAACAAAATTTAGTCCTACATAATATCAGAGTTCAGCTATGTAGAGAAAAGTATTCAATAATCATTTAAAATTCTGCTAGAGTATGATTATGCATTTTGGAAATTTAGGTGGTCTTTATATCCATGGGGTGACACAATAAATTGTGCTGATTAAAGGAAAGAGCATCCCAATATAAAATATGGACTGGGCTGTCTACAATGCTGACTCTTGGAGAATTCAATTAGCCTATGACATAGAGAATTTCCCCCTGAAGTGTTACAGCAGTTCTTCATTTTTATTTTATTTCATTTTACAAAAAAGGCTGCTAATACATATAATCTGTCTGCATTTTTTTTTTAAAAAGTTTGATGATGGAATTCTATTCTATCTGAAATTAAAGTTTTTCAAGGCAAGCTGGTTGTCTCGTTGTCCCATGAATCTCAGCCATAAAAAATATTATGGAAGTCATACTGTCAAAAATTCTGCAGGTCCATTTTTGTCACAATGAGTTCATAATATTTCATTCTGGGTAGAAACACAAAGGATCCCATTAAAGGCATTGAGCTTAATTGCACACAATTGATTTCTGGTTCAGGCTGATGGTCTGCTGAGCTTTTTGACACTGAATGACAATTTTTGCTCCAGACGGAGGAGAAGGTTAGATGAGAAAATTTGAGGTTGTGGACATTGCCTTCCTACTTTCACTTCTCGTTTTTATTAAGTTGAAAGATAACAGCAAAAAGAGAATTCTCTCCAAAGGTTTATTTAACTTACATGATTGGCTATTTTGTGGAACATTACACTAGGCAACTCACAACAACAATAAAACCACACAACCAAGTGCCTGATGCACAATCCCCAATCCACCATATGAATCAATGTTTAGGGTTCCTTTATATCATATTTCAGCACCTGTGAAATCTCTAACCTTGCAGTTTCTGAGTATTAGAAGGCTTTTACTCTGAACAGATTTGATGCCTGGCCTTTCTCTTTAATAGAAGAGAAAAAACACATAGCTGTCCTATGCCAAATTCCCCTTGTTTCTATCAAATGAGATAGTTGAAATGGTTACATTGTCTTTTCTTTTACAAATTATAGTTGTATTACTTTTTCACAGAAGTATTTGTTCTTTCTGTTCTTTCTGTTTTAATAAATTCTTCTGAGAGGTTAGATAAATGTTATGTTTCCTTCTCCCTTTCTTTGACTGCAATATTGATATCGCATTTAAAGTTGCCAAATTTTGTGCCATGGCTTGTAAAATTAAGGGACAGATGGTAAAATCTATGTAATTAATTGCAGGACAAATGTTGAATTTTTAAAAGAGTTATTTGAACATTATAATCATATTTTACTATTTTATAACTGTTTTGATTATACTTTATTATGCTGGCCATGGGCCACAGTAAATGACTGCAAACAGTTTGACCAAGCTTCTTCTAAATCCATCTAATTTATCTATATTCCTTTAAAGGTCAGCACTCAGAAGACAGTATTCTAGATTGAATAGTAACAGAATAAACTGGAATTATTTGTGTGCCTTGGACATTGATGCTGTTTATGCATACTAAAATTTCATGTGCATTTTGCATCTACGTACCACTAATGATTCATTTTTAGTTAATTATTTACCATAATTACAATAGACTTTTACATGCCCAGCCAGATATCCTCTGATATCTATTTCTTTGATTATTTATTTTGGCTGATACAGAATTTTGCATTTGTTGAATTGTATTTTGTTAATTTCAGCCCAGTTTTCCATCCTATGAAGTCATTTTGTATTTTTACTCCTTTGTTCCCATCTTTATTCTCTTTTTTGGGTCCCCCACAAAAATAGTAAATTGTTATGAAAATGCTGATGGATACTAAGTGCAGGAAAGAATTGTACAAAATCCCTCTTCAAACTTTTTTGAATTTGATGAGAAGCTATTAATCTATATACTTCAAGTACATGTGGACTGCTTCGAAACCATTCCACATTTCATCAATTTGCTAATCAAATATTAAGGGATATTATCAAACTTTTTTACTACATGTAAGATTAGTTACATCCATAGCACCTTTATGGTCTATAAAATTATGCTGTGAGTTTAAGTAAAATACTAATCAGGATTGTAGTTGACAAATCAATGCCAGTTTCAATCAATCATTGCAATGTTACCAACATAGTTATAATTTCCTTATTATTTCTCTTATTAGATTTCCAATGATTAAGACAAAATTGGTTGATCTGTATTTTACCAGATCATCCTTTCCCCAATTTTTTGAAGACTGGGGCAAGAGTTTGATTCTCTTCCCATCTTCAGAAATAGCAATGAGGGGTTAGGGAAAGAGAGAGAAAAAACCCAACAACAGAAAGGTAGAATTCAACTTTGTCAACACCATAATAGCAGATTATTTCACCAGGGATATGCTAATGATACGTCCAGTTGCATCCTGAGATTTTAACTCAGGATTATTCTCATTCCTGCAGGAATATTTTACATTTCTAGGGAGTGAAACTGGATTTTTTTTTACAAGAAAGTCACACTTACTGCATATATTTGTTTTATTTGTCTACTTTCTAGTGCAATTATTCATAATAACAATCAGAGCAAAATGCTAATGGATTAATGTAATATTCCTTGCTTTTGCCTTTCATATTATCAGTTCTGTGCCGTAAGAACAGAACTGTCTGCTCAAGAGCTCATTGCAGATAGCCCTTGACTTATAACTATTCATTTAGTGACTGTTCAAAGTTACAGTAGCACTGAAAAAAAGTGACTTATGGCTGGTTTTCACAGTTATGACTGTTGCAGTATCCCCACATTCACATGATCAAAATTTGGGCACTTGACAACTGGCATGTATTTATGACAGGTGTACTGTCCTGAGGTCATATGGTCATCATTTGTAACCTTCCCAGCTGGTTTCTGACAAGCAAAGTAAATGAAGAAATCCAGATCTGCATACCAACCTCATGATTCACTTAACAACCACAATAATTCACTTAACGCCTATGGCAAAAAAGCTCATAAAATGGGACAATGTTCACTTAACAATGGTCTTGCTTAGCAATGGGAATTTTGGACTTGGTTGTGATAGTAAGTCAAGGACTACCTGTATAGCTATTATAATTGATTGTATTCTTTATTGGAATACAACTTTCTAGGAAGACTTTCTAGGAAGATATGAAGGAAGGATTCTACAAAAGTGATTTCATGTATTTCTGTGCATAGTTCTGTCAAATCTGGTATGTGGGCTATAATTCTATTGCTTTATATTCAGTGGGCATATAGATGCCTATAGCAATTACTCCTTTATCAGCCAAGCAATTATTGTATCCAGAGGTGGGCTGCTCTTGCTTTGGGAAGCGGTTCGATGGTCGCATGTGTGCATTCGGCTTTGGGGCTCGTGCGAAGTTACATGGAGGCAGCTGATGATTAAAGCAGCTCCGGTGAACACAGCAGGGGTGGAGTGGAGCTCACCTGGGCAGCGTGGGCAGCAGAAAGGTGAGTTATTTAGTTATTTAGTGATAGCTTAGGGCAAGGGTGGTTGGGTGGGCCCAGCCAGAGCTCAGAGCTAGAGGTTCGCCCAAAGCTCTGCAACCATGCAGCAGCCCACCCGATTGTATCCCAGCAATCAGCAGCATTCATAAGTGGGGAGGGGGGGTGTTCAAAAAGTCAGGATGACAACTTTGTGCAATTGTAGCTGTCAATTTGCCTTTCTTGAATTCTTTGTTCCATGGACATCCTCACCAACTATTTTTATTGGCAGGGAATTAAGTTAATTCTACATGCATTATTTTCTAATTTTTTACTGCAATGGCATTCTAATTCTTACTCCCACCACCCTTACTTTTCCAAAAATCTGTCAGTATCTGCAATGTAATCTTGTCATCTTTCTGGCAAGTGGTAGATCAATTTACATTGTGCTTATCAATCTACAAATCTTATAAAGAAATTCCAATGTGTTTGTGTTCCATATAATATTGATTATTTATAGAATACAACAGCAGATCACACAAGCCATTTAATGGGCTCCATCCTGCTCTGGGTTCCCCAGCCCGCTGGCAGAACCAGGTCTTCAGCGCCTTCCAGAAGAGTATTAGAGTGGGGGCCATTCTAATCTCTGGGGAATGATGTTCCAGAGAGAGGGAGCCACCATGGAAAAGGCCCTTCTTCTGGGTACCACCAGGTGTATTTCCCTTGGGGATGGGACCTGAAACATTCCCTGTCTCCCCGCTCTGATGGGTCAGGTAGATGTGACCAGCAAGAGACGGTCCCTCAGATAACCTGGTCCCAAGCCATGAAGGGCTTTAAAGGTGACCACCAGCAGCTTGAATTGCACCTGGAAGCAAATTGTCAACCAATGCAGCTCCCGCAGGAGACTTAAAACATGTGCACACCGGGGTCTGCACAAAATCATGCGGGCCACTGCATTTTGCATCAATTGGAGCTTCTGGATGCTCTTCAAGGGCAGCCCCATGTGGAGTGTGTTGCAATAATCAAGACGGGAAGTGACTAGGGCATGAGTGACTGTGCGTCTGTCCATGAAAGGGCATAACTGGTGCACAACCCGCAGTTACACAAAGGCCTCCTGGCCACGACTGCCACCTGCTCTTTGAGCAGGAGTCGTGAGTCCAGGAAAATCCCTAGATTATGCACAGGGCCTGTTTGGGGTAGGGCCACCCCATCTAAGACCAAAGGTGGCAGTTCTCCCTGAGCCAACAAAACCCCAAACCCAGAGCCACTTGGTATTGCAAAGGTTTGGGTTTCGACCCGTTTTAATACTGTTTTTATATTTGGTATGTCTAAAATATTTCAACAATGCATTCATCACTCTAGAATTAACAATTGAGTTGCTTTCTATTTCCGATTCATTATTTTATATTGAACTTGTACTTCAGTTTATTAATTTAATGCCTGTAATTATTTTAGACTGATATGAAAACCAAAGGCAGTCTTTTCTGTATCTTGGATCATACAAAAACGTCATTTGGACAACGAAAACTAAAGAAGTGGGTCACACAGCCTCTCTTGAAATCCAGGTATTTGTTACCAAACAATCACTGATGTCGATCAACTCAAATGTATTTAACTTGAGTACCATTATATAAAGAAGCTAGGTGAGTTGAATAATGCAAACGTAGAGAAAAAAGTCTTGGCATTCAAACCAACATTGTCACTCAGTGTTTCTTAATAGGCAGATAATTTCCAGCAATGTTTTGTGTGGGTGTGTCTTGATTACTTCCTTTAAAAATATAGTGATACTGTTTCACTATTTTTATTGCTTGTATTTTACTCATAACAGTTGGGCAGTAGCAGTCAGACAACTGCATAAAATATTTTTGTAATAAATTGCCATTATGCTTCCTCAAAGAAAATTCCATTAATGTCTTCCAGGTTGATGGAATGTAAACTGGAATGAACTGATCCTTAAAGGGAGGACTTTAGTGCCTCATGGTCGTTATTTGACTGCTAAATTTTCAAACACGGAATGTTATGTAAAATACTGACCTGTCAGCAATTTATCTACAGTGATATATCAAAAAAGCTGATTTTCCCCCTAATCAGTGCGTATTCAACCAGCTTCCTGTCTTACCATTATGATGAATCACTGTGGTTGCAGCTAAATGTGTTATAATTGTAGTTCAGAATCATTCTGATAACAGCTTTTCATTATAAAACCATGCTAGATGGCTCATCTTTTCCCAAGAGGAATATCCATGACTAAAGGCTCTTCTAGATACAATAGTAATTTTGCTGAAAATTTGAAAAATAGTTTAAAGATATCTGAGGAAAATGTGTAAGTGGGCCATTAACAGAGAAAAAAGGTCAACATATCAATATGTTGTATATGTGAAATGAACCGGTTGCTGATCCAGAGTTTATCCAGACCAAGGATTTAATATTTTTCTATGGTGAAATGTAAGGATTTTTAGATCAGCAATTAGTATCACAATATTTTGATGTAGAAGCAAAGCTGGGGTAGCTATGATACTAAAACATAATAGAGATAATGGAATCTTATAATACAGTAGTTATGAATTTAATTCCATATGGGTGAACCTCTTCTTATGCTAGATACTGTAAACTAATTACTTAATTACCAATAAATGCAGTTCCATTATATGGAAGATACTGGTAAAACCAATATACATCGGGACAAAAATATGGTTATAGTCTTTAGGATAAAAGAACGATACTGTCAGTACAAGTGGTGGAAAAAACCCCTCTGTATTCAAACTGTTCTTCACAGAATGTTTATGTTACATTTTTGTATTTTTATCTGTCTGATCCATCTAATCGATTGATCAGGGCTTTGGGGTTGCTCTAATCAGTAATTCTGAGTAGGAAACAATTCTCCCTTTGTTATTTGGAGAGATGCAAAACAAAATATAATCAAAATCATAAATTCACAATATAAGAACCTAAAAATAGTTGCAACCTCTCACTCAGTTAAAACCATTTCTGAAGAACAAGCATCTTATTCACCTCCCATCCATCCCTCTGGACTTGTTTGAGCAGCCAAGTCAATAGATTTCTGAGTGCTAATGGGGAAGGGGCAACATGAATGTCCAGGGCAAGTTTGAAGAGGAAGAGCAAAAAATAAGGAAGGCTTCCACGACCTTATAACTGGCACTCCTGAATGATGAGAGGGCCTATCCTCTTGACCCTGTTGCATAGGCAGATGTTGCTGTTCTAGAACAAAGATCTGAAGATCCATATTAGAAAATATACCTCAGGTGCTTTATCTCACTAATGTGAACTGGTTTAGAGAAGGCAGTACAGATTTTCATAATTACGCAAACGTTATTTACGTTATACAGTAAATGTTTCATTGTCTTTCAGAAGCAATGTAAAAATATAGAATGCATTTGTTGTATTGCATTTAGGGAAATTTAATACTGTTTGAGCTTGCTGACATAAAGTCATGTAATCTGTTGTAATAAAAATTATGTGGGAACAATGAAATTCTATTTTAGGTAATATATTAAATTGCTCAAACAATATAGTTTTAACTGAATTATAGGACTGAATGAATCCAGCAGTACAGGAATGCAAAACTAGAGAGGAAAAGCATGATTAGAAGATTGTTTTTATAAAAAGAACATGGAAGTGTCCTGAATAGTGGCCTGCCAAGAGTCTTTTTGTTTGTAGTGGATATAAATTGAACAAAAAAACAAACATGCAAACATATCCCTTGTTGTATAAGGCCACTGATGTAAAAAAACAGAAGAACATTTAGGATTCAGGATTAGTACTAACTAGAAAATATATAGTGATTCAGGTAAAATACAGGTTGTTACGGTCTAGTTACTTCTACATTCCTCAGAGATGTTTACTGGTTGTTTATAGATTTTCAGTGGGTAAGGATTCAGATAATGAAGTCTTTATTGTAGAAAATGCAACGAAATTGTTTATTTAAGGGCAGTGTTACATTTCAAAGTGGTCAGAAACACAGCCCTCTGTAGAAGTTATGTTTAAGTTATAGTTAATTAGAACTCAGAAAGCCATGTAAGTATCAGCACATCTTACTGTTGTATCTTCTGTTGTATTTGAATCAATACATAAGTGAAGCAAGTATTTAATAATTCATCTTTTTATTGGTTTATTCATTTTCTTGCCACACGTTGCTGAAATTGCACTTCATTCATGCATAACAAAAGTCCTTGATTGTCATTTAGCCGGCTAGAGTTAGATCTGCATTCTACACATAATCATCCTAAATGCATTCATGAATATTTTCACTAGTGTTGTTCATCAGCTCTGAAAAAATGTTATTTCATAAAAATAATTCTAGAAAGAGATTGAGTGATAGCAATAGAAAACATGTTAGTAACCTCATAGAATTGTCAGAATTTTAGTTAGAAGGTTAAGAAAAGAGAGGAAATCTTTCTGCCTCCAATGAAAATTGGAAGACTTTTTGGGGGTGGGTGGGGGGAGGAGTTAATTTAACTTTCTTTTGCATGCAAGGAAGATCAGTTCCTGTTACTTTCCATTGTAATTCAAATTCTGAGATTTACTTACTAATCTCCTCACATATGTTTCATTTTTCTAGTAACAAAAAGAAGCTGTTGTTTACTTGTTCTTAAAAACTAAATATTTATGCCATTCATTTTTATTTCTGCAAAATGGATTTTTTTTTCTTGGCCTTCACTATTTTTTCCTCCTACATATTTTTAATTCTATTCTATCTCCATGAGTACCTCATTTTGCCCTTTTCACTGACTTCCCAAAAATTGATTATTTCCATCAAAATAATACTGTATTTGCTTTCTTCCTTTAATCTTAACCATTCTTTGCCCTCTTTGACTATCTCCTTTATAACTTCACTTCTCTATATAGTTTAAATAACATTTTTCTCTCATCCTCTTGTGCATTCATCATTTTCTTATGTGATTTTTCTCATCCAAAATATTACTCATTAGTCAAGTAGAATTTGTTTTGCTTAAACATTTATGAACTGAGGATATCATTTATTTAAAGCCGCCCTATTTTATATGGAAAATCTTCTGTAATATAACAGAAGAAATTTGCTCAATTATATACTGTATTTTTCAGAGTATAAGACACTCTGGAGTATAAGACGCACCTTAGTTTTTGGGGAGGAAAACAAAAAAAATCTGTCTGTGCCTACCAGCATCCATCAGTATTCATCTGGCTAGCGTCCTTGCAGCAAATAGCCTTCTCAGCTATTGTAGCCTGATTCAGCATGAGCAGCTGATTGGCGGGTGGATCGCCTCCTGGAATAACCCCAATCAGCTGTTCCAGACTGCAGGGATTTCCACAGACCATTGCCGCCTCTGTGTCTCGTGTTTTTGGCCTCTGCGTGTTGCCTCTGTGACTCGCGTTTTCAGCTCAGCCTCCGAATGCTCCATTCAAGGCTGTGGGGATCACTACAAATCATCACCACCTCCACGCATCGCGTTTTCGGCCTCTGCGTGCCCCATTTTTGGCCTCTGCACATCGGGTTTTTGGGTGGTTCCAGGCCGCCTGGAACCACCCGAAAACGACATGAAGAGGCCAAAAACAGGGTGTGTGGAGGCCGAAATGACGATGCGCGGAAGTGGCGATGGTTTGTGGTGATCCCCGCAACCTTGAACGGGTCTGAAATGCGACATACGGAGACCGAAAATTGCCGAAGGGTGGGGTCCGGCGGGTAGGTGGGGCTACTCGGTGTATAAGATGCACCCAAATTTTCACCGTCTTGGAGGGGAAAAGTGCATCTTATACTCCGAAAAATACGGTAAATACTTATAAGTTATAAATATTGCTACACAGTTTGATATGTAAATTTAGTTTCTGGCTAAATCTAGATTATTCTTAATAATAGTTTACTCCTACTTTTAAGAATTAGGGAAATTCGTATTGATCACGCTTGTCATACAAATAGCCATCCCATGCTGCATCAGTTTGCCACCATAATCTCCATTTTTAGTGTGAGATTTCTTTACAAAAACTGTAGACTTCCATCATTATTTACATACATTAATTATCCTTTGTTAGCAATGTTTGAATCCTTCACTGAGAGGTACCATGTTCAGTTTTTTAGTAACAATTTTATTCCCCAAAGATGTCTATCATAAAAATATAGAGCTTGATTTGACTATTCTTAAATCTCTGCATAGATCAATACTTACAAAATACTATTCACAAATGTATTTTTAATAGCATTTGTTGTTTCAGTGGATATTTAGTATTTTTGTACCTAGTCTTTGTCACTGTGTCCAGCTCAAAATCTGGTTAATATTGCATTCAGTTGAATAAGGAAATGTGTAAATAATTTAAACTAAATATCACAATTCTATATAATTCAGTTTTATATTAAATGCAGTTTTTTTAAACATAAATTATAATAGTGTAGGATCATACCAGATAAAATTAAAATGTCTTTTGAATTACTAACATCTGATAACATTTGTAATAGTCTATTTGTTATAGAACTACTATAGAACTGAAGTAAAAAGCATTTTAAACTCCCTTTTATATTGTTATGCTTCTTCTGTTAAGGAAGCTGAAGATAATCCTCTATGATTTTATAGTGTATAATTCTTGGGACAGTATTTCAAAACATGATTATGTAAGAGAGAAAAAATAGATCACTTGATATCAGATTGTGCCTATTGACCCTTTCCCTTCTACTCTCCCTTTTTAATACTGAGGATTACTGTAGGCACAGTGTTTGCCATGTTGGTGTTAGATTATTGGAACTGTGTATCATAGCCATATGTGAAAATGATTAAAGTGCAGATTAACCTTACAGCAAAGGATCACAGCCTTTAGACTCTGTCATAATATATTATCACACTCAAACTGGTATTGCATTGTATTGTAAATTACATAATGAAATCTGCATGTTTCTCCCAATATCTACTGTATATAATTACTGATAAAAACGAACAGGTAGTGACTTTTATGAAACAAAGTTGATTTACAAATTGTAAATTTGGACAGAGATTAGTTCATCTCCCAGCTAGGTTAAAGAAACAACTTCAATGTTTGTGCCATCCTAATTAGCTGACTGGTAGAGGCAGCAATGAGGTTGAAAGTGGTGACATTAGCAGTAATAGGACCCACAAAGCCCTTAATGTAGACTTAATCCTTTAAGAAACCATATTTCTCTCTTCACAAATAGAAGTAATGAGGCAAGATTGAGGCATGGGAGGTAGAAACAAGAGGGAGATTCAGGAGCTGGAGATTATTAGGAGATCTCAGTAGAATTTTTCCGTCAATGTAAAGTGACAAATTTTGAAATATTTTGGTTGGGAAAAAAAATCTGAATAACGGAGTTGAGAACCAATCTAGTTGCTACCAACAGTGATAGAAACAAAGCAGGTTTGCCTTCCTCTCCATGAGAGTCTCTTGGTTTGCAGTTTCCTCCTAGCAAAAAATTCAAAGCCTGCTTGTTTGGTAATAACAGCAAAAACGTAATGATTTTGAGGATGTTTGTGATATAGAAGACCAAGTGGTCAGATCAAAGTACATTTTGGACACAGGTAGAACTGTGATGTCCCATTTACGGTATTTCTTATAATCAAAGGTAGTTTGATTAATTTCATATTATCCATTTAGCATCCAAATAAGAGTCTGAATCCGAGGGGGAAGACAAACAGCTGACAGAGAGCGGGAGAGTGGCTCTGTTGGCTGTGGAGGAAACTGGGGAAGGGCAAACTTAGGCTGGGCAGAGCAGGGGAGAGGGGGTTCAGATGAAAACCAAGGCCCACCCCCTCCTCATTGTAGGCACGCAGGGAAGAACGCAGAAGAGAGAAATGTGGGTTGTGTGGCTTACGAGGAAGGAAAGGGCCCCTTCACAAGGCACACCTGGGGATGGAGTTTAAAGGAGAGGCAGTTGGGAGGGGTGTTTGTTGGGAACAAATGCTGAATTCATCTAGTGTTGACTGCTGTTGTCTGAATTCCTGGCATTCCTCCTGACTCTTGATTTACTGCTGTACTGCTTCGATTCTTGGACTCCTTATCTTGCCTTGTTGGGTTTATAGCTTGCAGTCATTCTGCTTACAGCGTTTGGACTGGAGTATCTGCAGCCAGAAGCTGTTGCAGGTTCGTGGGAGAGCTTTTCTCCAGACCGGAGAGTAACCGGAACGTTGGGGGCAAAGTTGGAGCTAATAAAGGAACTCATACTTATTCTCTGGCTGTGTTACCTTTGTGCCACGCCCCAGGTCATCACACTTTTTCTTCTAGGCATGTTATAATATATCCATAGATTGTTATTATTCCTGTTTGGAGTAATTATTGAAAATGCAGAAAAAGAGTAAGATTTTATTTATCTCATTTATCCTCTATTTTACAGTGAAATTAATTCCCGACTTGATGCAGTGTCTGAGATTCTCTTCTCAGAATCAAGTGTTCTTGGTCAAATCATGTCTCTATTGTATAAGGTTCCAGATGTTGAGAGAGGAATCTGTAGTATTTATCATAAAAAGGTAAGACAACAGATAATTTAAAAAACACATTCCTATTATATTTAAATGCAGACAACTTTTCCAGAAATGTGTTTTATACATTGTAAGGCAGAAAATAATTGGAAATATGTAAGCTTTTAACAATGGCAATTTTAAACTCTTAAAACTGTCCATGTTTCTTATATTCCTGGTACGCTAGTTTTTTAAAATTCATTGACTATTTTAAGCTATGTATTGGTATTTAACATAATTTAAAATTTTATTTAAATTACTTCAGTTTTAAACGTCTAATAACTAAGTCAATTCTCTTCGTACCATAACAATAGAAATTAGGATGCATATATTTCAGTGTATGTCCAAAATTAAGGAGAGAATAAAACAAACTTTGTTTATATATTATGAGAGTATTAGAACTTATACAACAGACTTTTGTGCCATCTTAAAGACTTCATTTATTAAATTTGGAAGTTTTGCAAGACTATTGTAACCTCATAACTGATCATTTTAAATGATACTTGTTTGTGTTTTCAGTGTTCTGTTCAAGAATTTTACTTGGTTGTAAGCACACTCTCTAACTTGGAAACAGCAGTCAAAGCACTCGTTCCAGCTATACAAGTCCAAGTGCGGGCATCCTTGCTGCACAAAAGCCTCTTGGAAATTCCTGAATTGCTTAGTTCAACCAAAAAATATTTAAGTAAACTTAATAAAGAAGCAGCAAAGTAAGTAAATTAAGCATATAATTTGTAACTTGGTGGGTACTGTGTAAGTATGATGCAGTGACTTCCTTTTTTAATCGAGTAATGATTGTAACGAAAGTTCGGTTCTCTTCACTTTTCCCAACTTTTCTCAGATTGTTTGTAATGCAATTCATTTACACATACACATGATCTAACATAGATTATATATATATATATATATAATTTTATATATATATATAAAAATATTAAGCAATATGCTACATTACTTTTTTTTAGAATTCCCATTAAATTCTGGAAGACTATCTCAGCCTAACCCAATTTTGAACTGATGTGCCAGATTTTCCAGATCTGGTTAGAGTTTGGATGTGGTCCATCTTGGGTGCACCACTCCTTTTTTGGCCTTTCCAAAAATGAAGGGACTTCTGTCTCATACTACTTCTCCAGCCAGTACATGGTTCAGGCAAGTTCACTTCTTAGACTTTGGCTAAGATCAACTATTGTGCAGAATTATGATTTTTGACAATAATCTCTGAAAAGCAGGCAGAATTGGGTTTTTTTTTCTTTTCTCTTTAGTTTGTCTCTCTCTCTCTCCCCCCTCCCCCCCACGTAAAGAGTTAAACTAACTGCGCAGAAGTTCTTTTGAAGAAATGTTTTTTTCTGGATATTATAAATTTTCTTTCTACAATTAAATTATAGTGCCCTAGATCATATTAATATTATTATTTGTTTGTATTTGCTCATTTTGTTAGAGTTAAACAAATATCTATGGTATTGAATTAAAAGCTAATTTGAATTTTCTTTTAGAATTGGGGACAAAACTGAACTATTCAAGGATCTCGATGATTTTCCTTTAATAAGGAAGAGAAGGGATGAGATTCAGACAATACTCTGTCAAATCCAGAATCATATTCAGGATGTACGAAGAATGCTAAATTCCTCCTCTGTGGACTACGTATCAGTATCAGGGCAAGAGGTAATATATATCTATATTGACTTTGTTATGCTGTATGTTTGTCTATGCAACATTAAATGAATTTTATCAACCATGTAGTTCTGATCATGTTTTTACAGCAACAGTTTTGTTGTCCTTTACTGAGTAGATTGGAGCTAAACAATTTACTGCCCTTAGGTAATTTGGAATACAAATTCCACAATCAATCCCTTATCATTGACCTTATGGCTTTTGCTAATAAGATTAGGAGTTGGCCTGAGTTGTTTTAAGGCAATACATTTAAAGAAAAATATTTAGTATTTAGGATGTAAATTTACTAACAATGTACCAGAAGTTATATTATAAAATATATATAAAAAAAGTTTTGGGTAAATTTTGTCAACATCTGTTTGTAAGTGTACCTTTGCCAATAATTGAATGTTAGTTACAGTAATTATAAGAACAAAGCACTATATAAAAGTGCATTAGCTAATTTATAGTACAGGGACGCAAAAGAGAACAATTTAATAGGACATGTTATAAGACAATGCTTTGCCCAGAACTCTGTTAACTCAGGGCAATTAAAATTATGATAATAGAGAAATGTTTTGAGGTTCATTTCAGCTATATAAGACATATGATAAGGAAATAATATATTTGGCAAAGAGGCAGAGGATTTAGAGCTGAAATCTTTGCAGAATACTGTACAAAGTAATACATTTCCAGTTTTCTAAGATCTCAATGTTTTGTAGCACATTGACATATTTGAGAACCTAGAATATATCTTTTTACTAATTTTTTATTCAATTTAAAGCACTTCATGAACACAGTTTCTCTATAAGTAAGAAAGCCTAGTTTGATTTTTACAGCACAAGATTTAAAACATTGTTTGAATGTTTGGATCCTGGATTTATTTGTTGTTATCTAAACATATATCTAAATGAGTATACAAATTGCAATTGCTCTTAAACAATGTCTATTGGCTGAGAATCTGGGAATTATAGACTCAGCACAATTTAGGATATTACAAGCTGGGAAAGGATGAGTTTATTTTACATGCAATTTGTGTAAGAAGCACATCTTGCCTAGAGTCTGCTTTTGGTTGTAATACAAAAGTAAAATTAACTGTGACCCTTTTCCAGCTTGGCATATCCTAAGTTGTGTTGGGCCTATAACTCCCAAGATCACAATCAATATGTATAGTTTAAAAGCAGTTACAAGTTGCATTCACACATATGCAATTGTTAATCTGTGACTGTTGAAAGACAAAAAATTAATTACTGTGCTAAAGGAGAGAGAAATTGATGAGAACATAGGAACATGAAGTTCACATCAATTCATTATCTTAATATTATAATATATTTAAAAAAGGACTTATTTAATTGTGAGCATTTATGAGCATGAAAATAGAGGGTCAATTTTTGATCCCAATTTTTCAGTATCTTTACAAATGTACAGATTCTGAGGAACAAACAGAAGCAAATTGAAATCTTAGTGCAAGTCTACAAGTATGACATAGGAGGCTTTATTGAAATTTGTTATGGGTTTTACTCATATTTTACTCCAAAAATGGTCTCCTTCATTTATGTTTATATCAGTTCTGTTCAATTATTGTGAACTACGTTATGTCCTGTGACAATAATTATGAAAATAAATTAACACTTTGGGAAAACATCTATTAACAATATCAATATCAATGTAGATATCAAAATATAGATAACAGTAGTTTATAGAGTACAGATTACAGTGTAGTATGATGACTATGAGAGCTATGGTTGCTTCATAATTACTATGAGCCTATTTACCAACATAATCACACGAGCAAGTATGTACATAGTAACTTTAGCAGTGCTTCATCCAGATTTTAACTTTAAGGTTCTGCTTTTCTTTCCCTGAGCAGCAAACCAATTATTCTATTCATCTTTGAAAATAGGATACAAGTATAGGTTGGTAAACCATGGTAGCATTAATTTTCAATTGCTGTTTATATTATTGTCATATAAAATTGGCTTTTTATAAGATATAGTCTGGATGAATCTGATGAAGCAAAAGCGGTATGTGATAGTCAGGTTCTAAGAGTTATGTAGTCATATATCAATAAATTTTATGCTGTGGATGGAAGGCCAACTCAATATGATTTTAGTAGATGAGCTGAACAACTAACTGAATAAATCAACGATAGTATGTGACTGCAGAAAAGACAAAAACGTAAAACATGCCATAAAACAAGCCATCTGAAATAATGGAAAAGTAATAATTCCATTCCTTTGTGTACAATATAACTACCTTACTGCATCCACTTTTGGATAATCCATGTTAAGAAAGATTCATATGGAAAAGAGAATAACAGACTCTTGAGGGAGCTGGATGGATTTAGCCATAAAATTGATGATTTTGTAGGACATGATGGCATTCTAAAATACTTTAAAACTTCTTAAACTTAATTTAAGTTTAAGGAGTTATCATGCTGAAGAAGACCATTCTACAGTTCAGGTCATAAAGCAGTTTTGAGATGAATTTTAGGAAAAATTTCCAAACATTGTAAATGGTTAACAGTGGAATTGTGGAAGTGAAGAGCTCCCCTTTTGTAAATATGACAAGAGTAATCTGCTTTCATCTGGATTCCTGTATTGCATAGAAAATGGAACCTGAGAGCTTTAAATAATTCCGTCGATTCCTTGAATTTGATACATAGGCTTTTGTTATAACTGCCATATATGTTTTCAAGGATTATTTATAACCATAATGGCAGTGTTATTATTTATTTTGATTAAACAAAGCTTCATTTTCAAACCTATGCTTTCTGACAAATTCTAAATTTTTGTCTCAGTCTTGGGAGAAAACATGAGGCAAATAGGTAGGGAAGACTATCCAGAAGTATTCTGTGGATTGGTGCTTTAGTTTATCTACCAGAAGTTGCCTCCATTTCTTCTTTGTGTTTTTGACAGTCTGAAAATCTGTATACATTGCTCTATAAACTGGTATAAGCTTGGTGATTAGTTACATTCTTTAACTGAAATTATGTGAAATAAATTTATAGTCTTATAGTAATAGAAAATTGAACTGGTATTCCTATTTATCTTATAGTTGCTTGACTATTTCGTCTATTGCTGTATTCTTTTCCTTATACATACTAACATTTTTGGGACAGATTTATGTCATCAAATGCGTCATTGATAATTATGAAGAACTTTTACCTATTCAAGTACTACAGAATTTTGTTCTAAAACAGTATTAATCATTTGATACTGTATTGTTTGGTGTTTCAGTTTCAGATTGAAGTTAAAAATTCAGTTGTATCTTCTGTACCATTAGATTGGATTAAAGTTAGCAGGTATGTAGTTTAATATAAATCCTAATTACTATTTATTGTATTAATTGCCTCACTGATGCTTATGTATTGATGTTTCTGATGGCAGAATTTACATTCTAAAGTGCTGAAGTAAATATATGAATCAGTATCATTTTTTATAATATCACTTTTGATGTGCTCCAGCAACAAAATAGATACAACAAATAGATCTTGGCAACATTTTTGGAAGTGGTTTGTCATTATCTTCTTCCTAGGGCTGAGAGAGAATGACTGATGTAAAGTTATTTACAGTTGGCTTTATGCTTAAGATAAGACAAAAATGTATGGTCTCCTGGTTTCTAGCTTAGTTCCTTATATTAGAAGAGTTGTGCAAACTTATTGGAAGATGTAATTGTTTCATTTAGTCTCAGAGCCCCCCAAACTGCGCTTGGTGATAGATCATTAGGAAGTAGAAAAAATGTTATGGAAACTAAAGGCCAAACTGGTCCCAGTGATAGTAGGAGCACTTGGGGCTGTGACTCCAAAGTTGGAAGAGTGATTCCAACAGATCCCAGGAATGACATCAGAGCTCTTTGTCCAGAAGAGTACAGTGCTAGGAGCAGCTCCCAAACCTATGGTAAAGGAGCTGAGATTTAGGAAGACACAAACCACCCATAGGAGTGAGAAGGGTATGTGTGGTACACACACACACACACACACACACACATGTGCACGCACGCACGCACACATTATAATGAACTCTTAGAAATATTAATCCTAAGAAGATACTGACCTAATTTTATCCACTGCTGAAAAATTTATTGATTAATCACATGTATGTCGTTTGATTTTTTTCTTCAAGCACAAAGGTTGTGAGCCGTTTCCACACTCCTTTTATTGTAGAAAACTACAAAAAGCTAAATCAGCTACGTGAGCAACTAGTCCTTGACTGCAATTCTGAATGGCTGTGTTTTTTAGAGTAAGTTTACAAAGTCTATTTTTGTTATTGTAATAAGTAGGTTTCGAAATAGAAACAGATTATGATAACTGACATATCAAAAGTTAATGGATTTTGTATAATTTAGCTGAAATCATCCCTTGCATTTTTAATGGGTATGTATTTAAAATTCACAAACATGGTATTTTAGAGGAGTTTTAATATCTTTGAGGACTTAGATTACTGATAAGCAACATGGTGCTCATTGGCACTTACTAGATGCATGTCAAAATATGCTTTTTGGTGCTTATTAGGATCCATGATTAGTCTCAATTTTTTAAAAAAATATTTTCTTAAATTCACAACATACACAGGAAGGTGGTTTTCTGCAAAACAAAGAATCAATATCTTACATTATATTTTTTTGCAGCATAGTTTTGGCCCCAGGGGCCACTAGATAACAGAAAGCATTAATATGGACTAAGTTCATCTTTTGGGAAATTTTCTGTCTTGTGATGCTCATCATGGCAGCCGTTTTGTGATAGGCAAATCTTTTAGCATGGCAATAATTTTGTGAGTATGTCTACAACATGCTTTCATAATTTCAAATATGTCCCCATTTCAAAATGTATGTCCACAAACAGCTTTATTTATTATTTTGATGTCTCAGAGAGCAGCTCATAGAGAACATCAGAAATGTGGATGATCTGTAATTTGAATAAGTAGCAGGACATAAACAGTTGTACCAAAGTAGTCTAGATGATATTAGAAGCTAAACATTACACAAGGGTTGCCAAATTTGTGCTGCAAAATCTTGCTATAAGTCCAGATGAAATTCTTATTCTGAAATACTTTGGTACCATCTTATAGTTGTCTGGATGCTTTCAGCCTAGATAGGCTACCCCTAATTAATCACACAATAAAATCCTTTAGAGCTTTTTAAAAAAATTATGGTCAAATATAACAAACAAAATACAATTTAGAAATACAGCAGTATTAATACAATGATAAAGATATATAAATATGTTTATAGATGCATTACCATACAATTCTTGAGAACTGAAAATTCTGTACAGCTAGTTCTCACTTAATGACTCATGCCCAAAGTTATGGCTGTTACAGTTTCCTAGGTTCATGTGATTGTGATCCCAGTGCTTGGCAACCTGTTCACACTTATGACTGGGTGCTAAGTACCTGTGATCATCTGATCATCATTTGCAATCTTCCCTGCCTGCTTATCCAGAAAGGCATAAGAAAGCAGGCAGGAAAGCTCACAAGCTGCTATTGGTTGCTGACATGACTTCCTCTGATTTCTGGGTTTGGCCAAAAAAGGCCCATACCCAAATCCATGCAAGAACTTAGTACAGAGCATTTGCAGCACAGCGTATTTGCAGTTAGCCTTCAGCAATGAGAGGGAGTTCTCTTGTCTTTGGGGGCTGGCAAACACCCCATGCTGTAATTACCCTGTCCCAAAATCCTGCCTGTATTTCAGTGAAGACCTTTTTCAGTCAGCCTCTTTGAGGGCAACAAGGCTGCCCGCCAGAGGGATTCAGCCTGGAATGGTGCAGAGTCCCTCCGGCAGGCAGCTTTTTGAGAGCAAAAGGGCTATCCATTAGAGGGATTCATCCCAGTATGGAGACAAGTACTTCTGGCAGGCAGCTCTTTCTCCCATCCCCTTAACAACCCTGGTGATTGCTTAATGATTACAGCCAGGATTGCTATCTTTGAGCAAAGCAATCATGTTATTCTTGCTTAATGACTGCTTCACTTAGTGAGTGAAGATTAAGTCTCAGTTGTTGTCATAAGTAAAGAACTGCCTTTATTGACAATTCTATTATTATTTTCATAGTACTCCTTCATGATAGATCATTCATCTCTTCCTCTTGATCACATTGCTGTACCCAGGCGGTTTTTGACAGACAAAAAAATTGTTTGAAAAGTGCTACATTCCCCTTTCAGAATTTCCCAACCTCTTTGTATCATCTCTCTGTATTTCATCATAAACAATCAAACCTATCATAATTTTTTTTTTACATGTATGTGTAACAAGATGTACGGTTAGACTATGTATTGAAAACAGACAACGTACGTAAGAAACTTTGTATGGATGTAGCATTGCTGATTGGTTATAGTTTATTTGTATTAATATTTTGTTTTCTCTTTTTTCTTCTCAATGTACTTCTCTCTAGTCATTTTAATGAGCATTATCATGCACTCTCTCAAGCTGTGGGTCATCTAGCAACTGTGGACTGTATTTTTTCCTTGGCTGAGGCTGCCAAACAAGGAGATTATTGCAGGTAATCATTTTTAAAAAAACTACTGGAATATTTAAGGAAACATTGTAAATTTACAAAAGTGCTGATCAATTTTTGCATGCCATGTTTGAAAACCTAGAGACTCTCTTGCAGATAAGATTGTTTCTGGGTAGAATTGATGGAGCTTCATTTATTATCAATGGGCTGGCTTGTTTCAAGCTTGATAAGGCAAATGTATGATTTGGGGCCTTTATTTCACATTCAGTCTATAAACATATTTGTTTTTCAGACCTGTCATAATAGATGAAAAATCAGAAATAATGATAAAAAATGGAAAACATCCTGTGATAGATGTGTTACTAGGAGAGCAACAGCAATATGTTCCAAATGATACATTCTTATCAGTAAGTAAGCTTTTAAAGCTGGAATAATCAGAAGATCATAACATTGCTTTTAGTTTTTAGAAAACTGTTAAATAATATGGTGACTGCGTCCAAACAGCAATTCCCATGAAAGATTCAGAATATATCATTAAGATGCCTAGGTTTTTAGATAATTACACTTAAGTTGTAAACTTAGAAAATGAAACATAAAATTTCATTTATTTCTGTGTTGGCTCTTTCTTTTCTGCATGCTCTTAAAATATATTCTAGACTTTGTGTCTTTCTAGAGAAGATTTTGAGGCATCACGCAGAATATTGCAATATTATGTTTTTAATGCCAACATTTCGGATAACCAAAAGGGTGCTTCAAAACATCTTTTCATAGTTGTCCATCCATGTTTAGATTTGAATAACAGAAAATATGTATGTACATAAATTCAGGCAAAGGATAGCAATGCATACAAACAAATTCTTCGACGCTGCTGCTTCCTGTGTGGAGAAGTGCTCTTATATGCAACACTCCAGATTTTTAATATGAAAAAATCTTTTTTATTCCAGGATGACATCCTTTTTTAAAACAGTTCTAACAATGCCATATAGCTATTACACTTTCATTTGAATTTTAAATATTTTAGCGAAGCAGTGGTAATAAAAGAAGTGAATGAAATCTTACCGAGGCACCCTAACTTAGAATTTTTTGGAGTAGTGATTTGGAATCTGTTTAGGTGATCTGTATACGATCACCAAATGTCTGAAACTTTTTGCATGAGCTTTGTTTTAAAATAGTCTAATTATGGTGTTCATTTTTCAGGAAGATAGTCAAAGAGTAATGATAATCACTGGACCTAACATGGGGGGAAAGAGCTCTTATATAAAACAAGTTGCATTGATTACTATCATGGCACAGATTGGTTCTTATGTACCAGCTGAAGAAGTAAGAATTGGTATTGTGGATGGTATATTTACCAGGTAAGATAATCGCATTTTTGGGTAGCTCTTATTTTTCAGTTTTAATGTATATGGGTTTTTTTTCTTTTTTAGGATTATCACAAAACATTCGCATTAACAGCTTAAGACTATAGCAGCAATCCCTTTTCCTGTACCTCCACATGCCTATTGTGGGTACTTTTGTGAACAGGCTATCTAATGTAGAAGCCAATTAAAGAATGCTGCTGTTTTATGAAGAAAATCAGCCCCAGTTGCACATCATGTAATGGAATTAAAAAATTATAGCAGTAGCATAGCTCTATTATAACTTTAATAAAGAGAAAATGAATTTCAAAAAAAGTTTGATATATTCAGAAGCAGGTAGTTCTCAGTTAACAACTACTTATTTTGTGACCATTGAAAACTACGATGGCATTGAATGAGTGGTCCTTATAACTGAACCTCAAAGTTCTGGCTGTCTCAACCCCCCTCCTGGTGGTCATGTGATTGCGATCTGGCAACTTGGCAACCAGAAGTTAACAGAATAACCAGCTCATTCTAATAATGTTGCAATGTTCTGTGATCACGTGATTGCCATTTGTGACCTTTCCTATCAGGTTCTCCCACAAACAGAGTCAGTAGGTAAGCTGGCAGGGAAGATTGTAAGACACTCCTATAAGTCATTTGAACTCCTATGCCTTTTTTCCTGAGGAACTTGGTAATGGAATACAAAAACCTGGAAATCTCGTACTCCATAGTCCCGTGTGCCTATAGGTTCCACCCATGGTGGCCCACCTGTGCCTCCTTCCCACCCAGCAGCAGCCATCCCAACCTCTTCTGTGCTGCAGAAATCACCTGCAAGCTGACCTGATTATAAGCCATCTAGGACTTGCAACTTCCTGCAGGCTTCTTATTGCATGCCAGCAGGTAGTTGTGAGGAGGTCTTCGCTTAACAATCCATGATCCTTGCTTAATGATGGCAACGAGGACTGCTGGGATTGCTATTGTTAAGCGACGTAGTCATGTGATATAACACTTTACAACTGCATTGCTTGGTGACAGAAATTCCAGTCCCAATTACCATCATTAAATGAGGATTACCTGTACAACATATATACTTACGATTTTAGTTGGATTATTGAATTTAGCAGGACATACATCTTTTGAGTCTTAACATGCTTCAATGTATTTTGTTAGCTTTGAAATACTTTAATTTCTAATTTCCAATTAGGTAAATTTGATAGGTGTTAATCAGTCTTCTCATTAATGAATCTTCTCATTAATATTTGAGAAGAAATCCTTATATTGGATCAATTCAACTCAGTTTATAACATATAGTGAAAAAGATGAAAAATTATTGGTAATAATTTTAGCAGGAGATTATATTAATGTTGACCAGCTCTATTGATGAATGTTGCCAGTGTCATTTGAAATCTGGAAGGACCAACCTAGACAGACAGATGCATGCTTTAATTTATGTTAGTTATGTAGTGTCTTAGTTATTGCATTATGATTTAATTGTGTCTTTCATTTTGTTTACAGCGTTTTATTGTTTCTCCCCCCTGTGGACTAGTCGTTAATCACTCAAGAGTTGTTTTCTTAAGATGTGTGACCATAAAAAATTTCTAATTAAACAAACAAATAAATAGCAATTAGAAATAGATATGGAAGACAAATCCTAGTGGAGGAAGTATACATTTTTGGGGTGGATACAAGAAAAGAATTTTAGAATAGTTGTATCTGTCTTGGGTTTCCTTCAAATTTATTATTTAAATTAAGTAAAACAGAATTTTTAAATAATGCCATTCTATTTCTTTACCAATTTATGTGTTTTTTGAATCACAGAAGGGATTAGAAGCTGAAATCTTCTTATAATATTGGAAGAATATTTTGATCTGCCAACTAAGCTATACAGTCATAACTCAAGCTTTGTTCTTTATGTTTTTAGAAAGACGTATTAAGATGAATACATTTCAAAAACTTTTAACATAATAAACAATATAAAATTTGTTGAAATGGTAAATTTCATTTATGCTTTATGTAGTGGCATAGTAATTAGTTTTGAATAATGAATCTATATCATGAGTATGCTGCATGAAATAGGTTTTGTAATATCAAATGCATTTAGTTTGATATATTTTGATTGATAGAGTACATGCCAGCGAGTTTGTATGAGCTGCAGTGACCACATAGATAAATATTCTTCAGGCCAGCACAATAATTGAGCCTATTCCCCATGTTGCTTATCATCTTCTTCTCTTCTATCTTCCCCAGCATTAATTCTTCTTCTGATAACTTGCCATATTTCTGTAGATACTTCATTAGTCCCTGTAGCCTTTCAAGTTCATAAAATGCTGATCTAACTTTTTCTTCTAGTATCAGAGATTCTTGTAAATACAGCAGGTACTTTTGAAGTACCTTAGTTGCTGACATCTTGGTTGTACAAAATTTCAAGACACTCCTTCCATTTTTTTACTTTCTTTGAGACTTCTTTGTCAATTTGTTTTTGGATGTAGAATGGGTGCCTCAGACAATGTATTTAAAGGTCGCAGTACATTTATGGAAGAATTAACAGATACAGCAGCAATTATTCAAAAAGCAACTTCACATTCACTAGTAATTTTGGATGAACTGGGAAGAGGAACTAGTACACATGATGGAATTGCAATTGCTTATGCTACTCTAGAACATTTCATTAAGAATGTAAGTATATTATTTGATTAAGTATAATTTTTAGTAAATTATAATCTTAAAGAAAAAAGGGGAAATAGATAATATATGTAAAGCCTTCAGCTTATTGAAAGGAGATATTTGAATTTTTAGTCAAATGTCAGTCTTTTTGATAGTTTGCATATGAGATCACTACAAAAATGTATTAATTAAAACAATAATAATAATACATATTTACAAATCAATTAAATCAGTATTTACCAATTTCGCCCATTATAGCCTTGCCTTTACAATGTTCTTGAAAGATTCTAAGATTCTTACTTCGGCTGCTTTTTCACTAATAGTTGGAAAGGTTTTTAGATATAGAGATGCTCAAAACAGGACCTTGGGATGCAATTTAATAATATCATTGAAATTATATTTATAGACATAAAACTGTAACACAAAAGTGCTCACACTAACAATACCAGCTTAAAAAAATGTACCCACCTTGTATGAAAGTGAATGGCTGGTACAAAAGGGTCATGCTTCTTTAGGATTTAGTTAATGTTAGAACTTCTCATCACTGAAATTAGATGAAGGAATTTGTCCTCTGTATAACCTAGGGTTAACCTACAAAATGAAGGATCAATTCGGGCCCCATTTTGTAATGTATAAAAATTCTAAATATTGATGTATATTAAGGAGCATTTTATGCTGTAGGACAAAACTAAAACATAAGATTTAGTTAAAGGAAAATGATAGTTAGATTATCAGCTTGCTGATAGTTGATGACATACTTTCAAATCTTAAAAAGATATTTTCCTCTCTAGGTTGGTTCATTGACACTATTTGTTACCCATTATCCTCCACTGTGTGAGTTGGAAAGAGCTTATCCGGCCCATGTTGAGAACTACCATATGTCTTTTCTAGTGAATGAAGATTATGGTAAACCAGAAGATGGTATGATATCAAATCGATCAGACTGATAACTTATTTTCAATAATTCCTTAAAGCTGTTTGGTTGTCTATCTCTTAATTTTAGTCATTTTAGTAGGAGTTAGAACAATTAATATGATTAAAGCTAAACATATTCAGCAACAGAATTAGAATTACTGAGAACTAGGTGTTTATGGTAGTTAACAAGGATCTCCGAAACAGCATTCAGAAAAATCCCAGAATTCTGTTTCTTCTCTGAGTGATATTTTGGCTTGGTCCTTATTCCAGGGGTGAATCCTCTGTTCTTAAGGGATCTGTAGTATTCCAGATATGCTTTTTTCTTAAACCCCATAAAAACCCCTAGAGCACTTCTGGTTTAGAGGATTAAGTTCCATAAAACTGCCAGACCATATCTAGAATAATTGAATCAACATGGTCCAGAGAAGAAATTGAATGTTCTGGAGTTCTGTTTGTAGAACTCTGGCATTTGCACATATCTGATTAAAAATAACAACTTACTAAAAGAATTCATTGTAAAATGATTAATAAATACACTTTTTCTTTTTAGATTTTGAAGAACAAAATAATTTTGACTGTGTTACTTTCCTTTATCAAATAACTAAAGAAGTTGCTGCAAGAAGCTATGGTCTAAATGTTGCTAAACTGGCAGATGTGCCAAAAGAAATTCTTAAAAAGGCAGCTTATAAATCAAAGGAACTAGAAAGAACAGCTAATGTGAAAAGGTTAGAAAATAGATTGGCTCACTTTGTTCTGTAATATGTTATTTATAAATGTCAAGGAGAAATGCAACTCAGAAGCGTGCATGTTTGTTTGTGCATTTGTCTATGAGAGGAGTTATACATATTTGCTAAATAAAGGGAACTAATTTTAGAAATAGATACTGTAATAGTATGTGTTCTGTTAATATAATTTTGTTTGCTCTGGGCTTTTCTGAAATGTAATTTTTGGCTTGCATGTATGTGTGTATGTGGAGAAATGCAAATCTACATATGTACAGTACTGTATATATTATAGACATTTATTAAGAATCTCTGGGTTGGTTTCAAGTGAGGTTAGCAGCTCCCCATGTTAAAAGCTGTGTATCATACAGATTTTTGCCTGTGTTTTCAATCTACTCTTTCTTTGGAAAAATGCCTGAGAGGTTGCTTTTCTCTCAGATAAACATAGTATGTAGTGATGTGACGTATGGAAAGTCTTTTCTACTTAATTTTATTAACAGTATTGTGAAGAAAATATGAAAGAGAATATATACTACTTTATTTAAACAAATTATGTAGGCACTAGAACTGGGTAGTAAACAGATTGTGCGTATGTTACGTAAAAAAGTGTAAACCAAGTAGGATAAAAATAGTCTTTGCATTATCATAATACTGATTTTTTGGGGAGAAGTCAACTTTTCCATTAGAGTAGTTTTCCAATGTATTTGCCATCACTTGGAAATAATTTATAATGTGGTGTTTTAATTCCTGTAGTATCTCTCTTAATGTCTTTGCCACATTTTCCCAATCTTCAAGATGTGTTTTCTACATTAATGTAGAAAAGAGTAATAGCCTAAAAATACGTAGTTCTAAGATATTTCTATATTAGAGATAGATCTTCAATAGAAAAGAATGAATAGAAAATGTGCAGCTGACCAGAAAAGGGATTGATGACAATATCCCCTTGTTTTCAGATCACATGTCAATTGTTCCAAGGTAAACAATAGGCTTAGGATATTATCACACTTGACTTGGGGCTGAAATAACCTGAAATAGTTCCATGATGTTCATGAAGTTTTGAGCAACTCTGGGCCCAACCTAAGAAGAGGAAATTAAAGTCCTCCAGCATTAAAAACTTTAGAAATTCCAGCCACAATTCCCTGGTACAACCCACATTCTCATCCCTTAGTAATGTAATATTAAAGAACTATAATGCCAGTACTTTATTTTCTGTAATGACAGTAGTGTTGTGATTTTTTACTTTTTTTAATTAATCCTAGTATTTTTTGTGAGAGAATCTGGGAAAGAAAAAAATACACATAAAAAGCCAACATTTGAATGGAAAAACAGCCTTTGCAAGCAGTTGTGATCTAATTTGTGTTGATAAGCAGGTCAATGTGCATGATCAATTGTCATGTGCAAAAGAAACACTAGAATATATATAGTTAACTGATAATAATACTTTTCTCCAGAAAAAAAATCATAATACTTTTTATTTGATTATTCCAGTAGAAAAGTTTTTAAATATTTTATTACTTTTATTACTTTTTAAAATAGTTAAAAAAAAACAAGATACAAAACATAAAAATACACATGCTTAAAAATAAGTGAAAAAATACAACAAAAATATAAAGTATACTGTCATTATGGTAAACAGTTAAAATTCTATAATTATCTAATACAAACCTTTTGCAAGTACCATATTTTTCGTAGTATAAGACGCACTTTCCCCCTCTGCTAAAGGAGGGTGAAAATTTGGGTGCGTCTTATATATCGAATGTAGCCCCGTCAGCCCCCACCCTTTGGCCATTTTCAGCCTCCATGGGTCACGTTTTAGACCTGTTCCCGGCTGCAGGGATTGCCACAGACCATCGCTGCCTTTATGCCTTGCGTTTTTGGCCTGTTCCTCGCATTTTTGGCCTCCGTGCCTTGCGTTCTCAGCCTCTGAACACTTCATTTCAGCCCTCTTCAAGGCTGTAGGAATCGCCACAGCACATCACTGCTGATCGCCGCCTCTGCTCATCGCATTTTTGCCCTTTGTGCGTTGCATTTTCGGCCTCTGCACACCCTGTTTTTGGCCTCTGTGCGTGTTTTTGGGAGGTTCCAGGCAGCGGGAATCGGGTGAATGCAGGGCATGCGGAGGCCAAAAATGCGACGTGTGGAGGCGGCGATCAGCAGTGATGTGCTGTGGCGATCCCTGCACCCTTGTAGGGGGCTGAAATGGAGCATTCAAAGGCTGAAAACGCGAGGCACAGAGGCAAAAAACGTGAGTCACGAAGGCGGCGATGGTCTGTGGCAATCCCTGCAGCCTGGAACAGCTGATTGGGGGTATTTCCAGGAGGCTGATCCACCCGCCAATCAGCTGCTCGTGCTGAATCAGGCTGCAATAACATGCTGAAGCTGACCAGGCTGTTTGCTATTTGCTGCCAGATGAATACCGATGGATGCTGATTTTTTTTTTCTTATTTTCCGTCACAAAAACTAAGGTGCGTCTTATACTCCGGAGCATCTTATACTCCAAAACATACAGTAAGCCAAACAAAATATTCGTACTATAGCAAGAAGTATTTCTCATATAATCTTTTCAAGTTTGTGGGTTTTGTTCATAGTTTTCACATCCTATAGCTTGACTGCTAATATTTCATATTAAAATATTTCACATTTTCTCTTATCTTTGCTTTTTTTTAAAGAACTAACATATGAAGAAGTGATCAGCTTTAAACCACCTGACTTGAAGATGGATAGCCTTGAAATTGAACAATAAGTCTAGACTCCTCTTTTTGCTATGCTTTATTCTGAAGACTATAAAACATCTAGCATTGCAACTCAATTTCCTATATAACAAGCATAGATTTTACAATCCAAAGAACTTGGAAAAGCTACAACAATGCAAGCAAAACAGTCTGATGAAACATACATTGGGAAGGGAATTGTCTTGTACTACGAATGTAATAATTGCAGAACATTAAGTACTGCTTCATTCTGAAAAATGATGCACTGAAGTTTGTCTTTTTAAAATTTGTCTTCTCTGCATGTTCCCAGTGTGATGCCAAAAATTGTGCTTTTTTTTAAAGAGATTATTTTCTCAAATTGTATAGTTAACGCATGAATGTATGTGGAGACAAATAGAAATCCATAGAAGCAATTTCTTATGTTTAAGCTTTAGGATGTTTTTCTTATCTTTAATTTATAGTTAGTGCTATTAGGAAAAGGAGCCAGTGTCGTAAATTAGACATACAGTAAAATATACTTGTAGTTTTACCTGTAGCAGTTTCAAGAATATGAGTGAGCAACAATTACAAATCAGTCAAATTTATTGTTTCCTGATAGTATTAAAGTTTGTCATTGTTTCTCCTGTAGTTGTAAAATAGTGCAGGACACAAGTTTTATTGGGAATTTTGCACTACAGTACAGAGATCCACAGCACGAGGTCTGGAGGAATAGAGTTTATCTTCCATGCCTGAGCTCTTTTGAAGATAACTCTCTGCTAACACAATTTTTCCTGTAATTTTGCAGTGCCTCTCTTTCCATCTTCTTTTCAATAAACTGTTTCCTTTTCTAAATTCCTAAAGCTTTTGTTTGGCAGCTGCATTTTAATCTTGCAAATATGGAATACTATGAATGGACTGAAAGAAAAGAGAGTTTCTGGAGAAATAACTATTCATCAAAATATGTTGAGTTACATCGAAATTGCAGGACTATGGCCATTAAAAACAAAATGGTTCAAAAGAAGATGTCTTCTGCTAGTAGCCTTGTGAAATGGGGTCCAAATGAATCTTTAATTTGTTTCCTCCACCCTCCTCTTATAAGATTTATTGGGACTTCTTGAAGGAATATCTGGATGTTAAGGTCTGCAAATCCTTCCTCTTGCTTTATCTGTGAAAATAGCAATAGCAATAGCACTTAGACTTACGTACCGTTTCACAGTGCTTTACAGCCCTCTCTAAACGGTTTACAGAGTCCGCATATTGCCCCCAACAATCTGGGTCCTCATTTTACCCACCTCGGAAGGATGGAAGGCTGAGTCAACCTTGTGAGATTCGAATTGCCAAATTGCAGGCAGCTGGCAGGTAGCAGAAGTAGCCTGCAGTACTTCATTCTAACCACTGCGCCATCACGGCTCATATAGACATGTCCACATTGGCATCAGAAGTCAAACGTGACTCAAAAGAGACTTTGATAAGTCCTTTTTTTCAGATAGGTAACATCAAACAGTCTGCATTAACAGAGGGATAGAATCAAGATCACGTGAAGTGTCAATACCACTTTATAATGCCTTGGTAAGACCACACTTGGAATACTGCATCCAGTTTTGATCGCCACGATATAAAAAAGATTTTGAGACTCTAGAAAGAGTGCAGAGAACAGCAACAAAACGATTAGGCTAAAATGCATAAAGAATGGTTGCAGAAATTGGAAATATCCAGATTGATGAAAAGGACTAGGGGAGAGATGATAGCAGTGTTCCAATATTTAAGGGACTGACACAAAGAAGAGAGGATTAACCTATTCTCCAAAGCTCCTGAAGGCAGGATAAGAAGCAATGGATGGAAACCAACCAAGGAGAGAAGCAACCTAAACCCAGGGACAAATTTCCTCAAAGTTAGAACAATTAATCAGCGGATCGACTTGCCTCCAGACATTGTGTGTGCTCCAACACTGGAAGCTTTTAAGAAGAGACTGGACAACTGTTTGTCTGAAATGGTATCTGAAATGCCTAAACAGGGGGTCGGACTAGAAGACCTCCAAGGTACCTTGTTATTCTGTCCTGCTAAAGTCACTCGGCAATCATAAGTTGAAGACATCTTGTGTTTTTGCAATCAAGAGGCCACATCCAACCCAAAAGGAGCTGTAAATAACCACCAATGTTGTAGTCTTTGTAATCAAGTGTGCCCCCTTTTCAAAGTCATACTGACATCATACCTGGAAATCATTTCATTATACTTGTCACAGTTAATAAGAATGTCAACAACAGCATCTAAGAGAGCAGTAAAAGTGGGATTTAATGAGCAATCATTACTTCTAAATAGCTGCCTTTAACATAGCTTGTGAGGACAGAAACTTTTAACGATCTCTGAATGATAACTCCATGTCTTGATGGAGACCGATCATTCATACTGCAAAAGATGCTTAAGTAGAAAACTGTCCAATTAATTTCTAGAAGTACAAGAAACAATACTACAGGCAGATGTCAAGTTATAAACTCCAATCCTACAATTATGGTTGTAAGTCAATGGGGAGCTGGGGGGGCGGGAGGTGGATTCACTTAATGATCACATGACTCACTTAACAACTACACCATGGCAAACAGGTCATAAAATCAGGCACAACTCACTTTGTAACAGAAATTCTGGTCCCAATTGCAAGACTTAACTGGATACAACAAACAACAGTGCGGGGAAGGGGACAAAAATAGAGGGGGGTTAATCATGGGAATTACTTGCAAGTATTTCATTAACATTTGTATATAACGCTTAAAAAGGTTGTCACAGATGGGGTTTTTTTGCAGCAGGCTGTAGTGCGCATATGTTGAAATGAGAATTTATTAGCAATAAACATTTGTTGTAGTTTCAGTATTTCAAAGCATACACTGTACTCTCTCAGGAAAACATTATTTCTCATCGTTAATTTGCTTTTCAAACTGAACATTTAGATACTGAAGAGCACAATTTGGGCACATCTTCAAAAAAATAAGTCTTGAAACTGTATAGAGAAGGCATAACATATCAAAAGGCCAAGAAGTTTGAACCAGGCAGGAAAAAACCTCCAACAATCCTTTTTTTTTTCACTGGAAATTTTTAGCCTGGTAACTGCTTTACAACAGAACAGTGGGAATTGCCCTAAAGATCAATAAAAAGCTTTGATTTCTGTAATTGTGATTATCCAGCAAAGGAGAAGCATCTTCTTTTGAAGTCAGTTATGTTTGTTTCCTATAAGCAATGTGACTGGGGTATTAATATGATGGTTGGTAACATATTCAGCCAAATATGTAGACTGGGTTTGGCATTTTTGTCCAGCTATCAAGTTCTTCCCAATGATCTGGGATAAGAAGATATTGTTGTCCATCTTTTGTTGTTATTCTTGGTATTAAATGGTAAGTGTCACAAGATGTAAGCTGTTCCAAGTAAAGCTGCCTGCTGCAATTGACCGATGGCAATTCGGTCAATGCTAACGGTGTTCAAATGGTGCTCCTGACTCCACTCCATTCAATTAAAAATGGTATCATTTAATTTCCTTCCAGAATCATTTCCTCCTCATCACTGGGAAATAATAAGAGGTTCAAACTGGTATAGCAATAGCAATAGCAAGTAGACATACACTGCTTTATAGTGCTTTACAGCCCTCTCTAAGCGGATTTTACAGAGTCAGCATATTGCCCCCAACAATCTGGGTCCTCATTTTGCCAAACTCAGAAGGATGGAAGGCTGAGTCAACCTTGAGCCGGTGAAATTCGAACTGCCAAATTGCAGGCAGCCGGTAGTCAGAAGCGTCCTGCAGTACTGCACTCTAACCACTACGCCACCGAGATCGAAATGGCTTCTTTACAACTCGAATCACTGCTGGTACATTCAGAAATATGATGTTGTGTTTTTATGTTGTGCCTGTTAAGACTAAATTTGGGCACGTCTTCAAAAAATAATTGTTACATTGCTGCCAATCGAACAAAAGCATCCTAGAAGAAACTCTTTCTAGGGTCCTCCATGCTTCTCCTCTCCCATCGGTGCTTTGCACCCATTGCTCATCTTGCAAACGATCCGTTCACACGTCCATGGAGATTCTCAGTCATCCAGGTCACGGCTGTCGCAAAGGTGCTTTTTTTCAAGAGGCAAACTGGACTTTCTGGTTTTTCTGTGACGACGTTTCGCTTCTCCTCCAAGAAGCTTCTCTCCTCCTCCTCCAATAATAATAATTCTTCCATTTACAGGCTCTTCCATTTACTTTTTTTAAGCACTTTTTGAAAGCTAATCTTTCTGTTCTTTTCCTTCCCATAGTTTGGAAATTCAGAAACAGTTTCTTCTTCTTCTTCTTCTTCTTCTTCTTCTTCTTCTTCTTCTTCTTCTTCTTCTTCTTCTTCTTCTTCTT
>JANHFL010006342.1:53160-63231 GCA_032468155.1 Oxyrhabdium leporinum | reverse complement strand
GCCCCTCCCTCCCTCTCTCTCTCTCTCCCTCTCTTCCTCCCCCCACTTGTGTGTGCGTGTGAGTGTATAAAAATAAACAGGTGTCTTCAACTTATGACTAGTCACTTAGCAAGTGTTCAGAGTTACAATGGACTCCCCCAAAAGTCTTTACAGCCTAGTCCCAAAATTCCAACAACCACTTTCCCCGTGGTCACACACAACTGCATTTCAAGCATTCAGCAATCGGCCTGTATTTAGGGCCATTTTCAGCATCCCACAGTTACATGTCTGCAATTTACAACATTTTTGCCAAAAGCTGGCACTTGCTTCCAGTTTTCAGCAAAAACGCCCCATATCAACTTAACAACTGTGGCATCCATTTAACAAACACCACAAAAAAAATGTCATAAATTTGGATTGGTCACATGGGTGACCCACCTTAAGACCTTCATGACTTACATGCCCAATTACAATCGTAAGTTGAGGTCTATCTGTATATTTCTATTTATGAGGTATATTCATATTCAAGTGCTGGTTGTTACCCATGAGGCCTCCCATAAAGTTTGATGTTCAGTTATATCACGGATGATTCTTCCCATCCAAGGTAGTTATCAAGGGATGGCCTGTTGAGAAAGCCACCCACTGAGAGATCGAATGGGAGAGGAACAAAGTGATAGGCATTTCTGAATCTCACTCTCTGGAATACTATCTCCAGAAGTACAGGTAGCCCTAACTATCTCTTTGCATAGTAAAACCATTTTTGTTATTATTTTTCAGTCAGGCTTTTGACCCATTGTGTGATTTTTGGGTTACTATTTTTATTACACTGAAGATCATTTTGTATGGTTTTTTTGTATTATTTTTCTGGTTGTTGTTGTTGTTTTTCAATTGTGCATTACTCATAATCCTAGTGAATAGTGTAATATATAAAATATATAAAAACAAATTATTCTTCTTGGATTCAGTCACCTGTTCTCTTGAGGTACATCCAGACTTCAGACTTTCTATAGTGATAATTTTTTGTCTTCTTACATCTCTTATTAGATTTGGAGGGACTAGTCTATGCCCAGCTATGTGGCAGTACCAAAATGCCTTTGGCTCATCTTGAAAAATTAAGCAGTGTTAGACCTAATTAGTACTTACTTGGAAGATTATAAAGAAATCCTTAAAGGCTAGACTGGAAAGTTGGAAAAAGTCCTGGAAAAAGAAGTAATCAATTATTTCCACATCGTTGCCACATATAGATTTATATTGTCACCAATACTTGAATGTGTGTGTGCTCCTTGGTGCTTTCTAATCTTGGTTGTTTTCTTGCAGACGATTTCTTGCACTGATGATGTTACCTAGCTACCCATTGAAACATCTGCAAGAAAACAACCAAGCTCAGAGAGCACCAAGGACCTCACAGTTCAACACTGATCTGCAAATATTCTCTTCTATGAATTCAGTGTGAAGGAGACTCAAAGTTTATTATATCTAGTTGAATAAAATAGATTTTCAGCTATAGGAAGCACAGCTTGAGATGCTACAGAGTTAGAGTGGTCCAATGATGGACAGAAGAGATTGCTGAGTGTTTTGTAGCACATCATCATGAGTTTCATTATTTAGTCGAGTTGACTAACAGGGCCAAGATCTGACTATATTCGGGTTGCCAAAAAATAATGCACGGGGGGAAGAAACAGAAATGGATTTTCACAAAAAAGATTTTATGACCTTGTTTCGGATTCTGAAACTGAAACTGAACAAAGTCTTGGGCTGTTCATTTGCTCAAGGCATCTGTTCTTTAATTCTTCCCCTCTGCCTAATTAATGGAGACCAGTAGGCCTCAGGGTTGTAGGGAAAATTGCAAAAAGTCAATAAACCTGAAATCTCTGCATTCACGGGCAACATTAAGCTTAGACCTGGGGTTGATAAGCTTTTGATTTATTAATATTATGGATTGGCCTTTGCTTTTATTGGGGGGGGGGGGAAGGGGTGGTTAGGGCTTCTACCAGACATTTGATTCTTAATTTATATTTTGCCTCAGTATGATCTAAAATAGCACCATCCATTTTTCGCAGCTGAATCACTGAATACTTGACAGTTTGTTGTTTCAGGAATGAAAACAAAAAATTGGGGAGAGATTCCAAGGACAATAGGTTATCTACATCTGGCTTAGATAGACCAGTAATTTGTAGCTTCACATTTATGTATACGAAATCTGAAGGTCTCTTAACAGAAGAAAATAGTGGGACTTGCAGAACAGAGAAGAGAGAAAAGAAATGAAGTATCTATAGTTTAGATTACAGAGGGTGTTGTCTGTATTTTTGAATGGTAATTGATCGACATTACAGTAAAGTACAGTCAAAGCTTATTTTTCTCTGATATTGGAAGACATTTATAGGTCTTTTGTGAAAATGCTGAATTGCTAATGCTCTGACTTTTCCTCCAGACAACAAAGAGCTTTACCTGTCAAAAGCAGTTCACAAGTCTATCCTTGAAGTTAATGAAGAAGGTTCGGAAGCTGCTGCTGCTTCAGGTAAACTTCCTAAAAGTGTGGACTGAATGACAGGCTCAGCCTTTTAGCAAAAAGGATGCATTCCCACAGAATAAACTATTACATGGGTGGGGATGAAGCAAGCAGTAGGTGGAACCTCCTACTCCTCCTCTTGTCAAAGATTGGCAAAATATTTCTTTGGCAGAGATGTCAAGATTTGGAATTTTGCTAGAAAAGCCTGTAGTATAGCTGACTGCCTTCTAGAGGCTTGGGATTTCACCTCAATCAATCTTTGGTCATTGACTGGGACTGATGAGCTTTGAAGTCCAAACAGTCTTCAAGGACCTAGGTCCTGCCCTGCCATGGACATCCAGTGGTAAGCTTTACAGCTGAATTTTCCTCTCTTTAATTCAAACCCAACAATCCTAACAAGATGCATTTTGTGTGTCTTGTACAAGGAGGTGGAGGAGAGGCAAGCTCCTGGTGGAGTAACCCCAGCCATGGAAGATTGCTAACCTGCTAAGCATATAAAGCAGGACGGTGACATTTATCCTCTCATTTTCATCAGCCAAAATAATAAATGGCTTAACTCCCATGACAGCTGTGCAGATAAATACTTCATAGTACAGTGCAACACACCTTGAAAGGGCAATTTCAGAACAGCTATTTTGGAGGACATTTTCCCATGCTTTCTAGCCATTTGTTTACCTTTCTGGTAAGGTCAATGAGTGGGCGGAAGGCTCATTTAAAACCTGTCTTCAAGCCTTGAAAAGTTGGGAGGAAGGCCCTGTCTGCACTTAATTACAGTCTTAGTATCATCATGAGGAGGAGGTTATCCAGCAGTATTGGGTCAAGTCTAGTACCATATTACTGTCCAGGGGGGAAGCAAGCCCTAATCTTTAAAATATAAAGCCTACTTTTCAACTTAGCCCTGTCTCTGTCTTTAGATGAAACAAAAGTCGACAGAAGGTAGACAGTTGTATGTCAAAAGAATTCGAGATTATTTAGATGGTGTACTAGGTTTTTTTTAAAAAGGCAATAGAAACTTGGCAATTTGGAATTGCATTATGTGTGCATAATATATTTGAATTGTGAGCCAAGGAGATTCTGCAGCCGATTCTTTTCCATGATTTATTCTTCTCCTGCCGCAGCCTTTGATTAAATGTCTTTGTAATACCAGAAGGAGGGAGGCTGGACTGCAACACCAGTGTGAAGAGATAAAAATATCCCTTTGCTCTTATCAGATGCATCAGGTTGCAGCTATATAACATTACTTCAGTTTGCAAGATGTTTCTGTTTCCAAATGAGCTGGTGATCAGACAAAATAAGAAAAAGCTGTAAATCAGAATGGGCAATCTGCAGCTATAAGCCCCTGTTTTGTGACTACTGTGGCTGCATATTGAGAAGCTAATTTTTTATCATTTTGAGCTAGGAAACACTTGAAGTCTAAGCCTCAACTTTATCATTGAAAGTATTTTTAAAAAGTGTTGAAACCAATCCCAAATTTCACCTCCCCAATTCCCCTAAATTTTACCTCTCCAGTTCCCCACTCCTGGTAAGGCAGTGTTTCTCAACCTTGGCAAGTTTAAGATGTGTGGGCTTCAACTCCCAGAATTCACTATCCAGCATGGTTGGCTGGGGAATTATGGGAATTGAAGTCCACACATCTTAAAGTTCCTAAGGTTGAGAAGGACTGTGCTTTCGGTCCCACCCATATTGCATCCTTGTCTTGCCTATTTTACAGCTCAGCTCCTTCTCCCAACAAAGTGACCCATTTGGATATATTTGAATAACACACATCAGATGGCTGAACTACTTGCTTATCACATACAAATGTTTAACTTTTGCCCCCCTCCCAGATTTTTAAATAATTTTTTTAAACATTCTCTTATTGGTTTCAAATCAGATATCAATTTCCTTTTTTAATAAGTAAAAAAGCACAATGTTTGGAAAAAAGCCCCATTCCTATTGAGCGTAGATTCCTCAAAACTACGTAGACAGGGATTCATTTCCTGACTGGGAATGCATGAACGTTTTATTTATTTATTGCTATCTCCTTTTTATATGTCAGTATAATAAAGATAAAAGTTAATAAAATGCTTGCACACTGTAAATCTCTAGAGGAGAGTCATTAAAGACTTACAAATTTAATTAAGACGAAGTTTTGCTTTAATACTAATGTATTTGAACTACAATATTTCCTGTTTATACTGATACTACAAATTAAATCTGCATATTTTGGATGTCTCAGCAGAAAAACACAGAGCTTCCTAGATGCTAATTCAAGTAGATAGACAATCCTGTAAGAGATGACCAAGTTGAGTCTGAGAGCGGAGTTAAATACATCATTAGTCTGGAGTTCCTACACCTCACAAAAGAAAGCCCCAGTGGAAGTCCATTGCCTCTTATCTGCTGTCAGTTTGCCTTGACTGTTAGTTGATCAGATTCTTATATAGGTTTTATGGGATAAACTCACAGTGCTTTTAAACTCTATCAGTTTGGAAGGGATTTTCAGGGGCTAGAAACCAGGAGTCATGATATGCAGATTGCTATATAATGTCAAAACCCGTACTATAGATTAAATTACGGGTTAGAAGGAGCATTTTAAGTCAGGTACTTTTGACCTTGTTTGATGTACATTTGTTTGTGCTAACTACGTTAATCATGATCCAGGATGTGCGCTGTCATTTGTACTTCAGCTAAGGGTTAACGTAGAGTTAAGCAGCATTAGTCTTTCAGAAAAGAAAATGGCGAAACAGTATGTAAACTTGCCACGTAGCAGTTTGACTGTCTTCTCACCCCTGCTGACTATGAGTCAAAGGAAAAAGACAACAGAAAGACTAGGCTTTCCTTCATTCTGCAGATGGTGACTTTGTCAGGGGCTTGGTCTAATATGTAGTTAGGCTTCCATTTAAGAAAATAAATTCCAGAATGCCAGATCAAGAGGCAAAGCTCTAGCATAAACTTGGCAACTTTAAGATGGGTGGATTTCAACTCTTAGAATACTCCAGCCAGCAGAGGAGATTCTGGCTTGGAACGGGGAGAACTGAACTCTATTCATATTAAATATGCCAAGGTTGGAAAATGTTGCTCTAGCAATAATAAATTGACTGTGTTTTGAGTGAATTTTTTTTACCCTTAATTTCTCACATTTAGTATCTCTCATAACGCTAGGTTCCATGGAACCCCTGTTTTGAAAAACCCTGACATAGATCTTCATTGGCAACCACAGTCTTTTTTCATTGTTGTAATTAGGAAAATAACAACAGGGCAACAGACTAACCGATCAGGAACTATTGCTGAGATAATAAGCAAGACAGAGTGAGACTAATGTACTGTGGCTTTCTGTGTCATTTTGAGATAATTTATTAGATTAATGTAATGAACCGTGATAATGGCTGAGCCACTGTCCCACTAAATCCATCCTACTGGAGCAAATTCTTCCCTTCTCCAAATCTCATTTCTGTCTTGCTCTTAAGTGGGGCTTTCCATCATTTCTGTCATTAAGGCAAACCAAGTTTCCTTTAAACAGCCTCTCAAGGCAGAATTTGAAAGAGGTCTCAAATCCCGGATTAAAGGAAATTCTGATATGTCTAAACCAAAGTAAATGACTAAGGGATGAATCTGATTATAAGGACCACAGGTGATTTATCTAATTGGAAACCAGACCAATTCACAGCGGATAAGTCAATATAAAAAAAGAATTTGAGAGTGGTAGGCAGTGTCCTCTTTATAAGACAGGGAGTCAGTATTATCACCTCAAAAAGGGATATTATCTCGGGTTGAAAATATTCCTAGTCGTGCCACTGTTGTGATAGTGAAGGTAACCAAAATATATCATTTGAAATTTTGCAAGCGTTAAATCGGAATTTGCATCTATTTGCAGTGAAAATTATGAGGATCAGAATAAAAATTTCAAAGTAAGAGTGCACTCCTGGGAATTATTGTGGCCAATTAGGATTAAGATAACACAAGTTTCATTGAATGCATCCGTTCTGTATTTAGCAATAACCCCAGTGGGTGGTAGGGTTATCCAGTGTAATGACTTTCCCTCAGAAGGGAATGGATGTAATAAGTCTCCCAAGTCAGCTTGTTTGTAAGTTATAAACTGTTCCCAAAGTGGTGAAAATAAATTGTGCCGCTACCAGTTGTTAATCATTCACAGAACATATCTAGACACATCCATTTCTTTCTAAATCTTTCTTGGTTTTAGATTAGGTTTGGGCCTCCTGACAACCCTGTTAGTATGATGGGTTTTTAATCCTTGTTTGTGCATTTTAGGTGTGCTACAAATGGACTGGCAGCAAAAAGAGATTGTGGGGCGCAAATATATCCAAAAAATGTTAGACTTTCTTTTTTCTTCTTCTTTTTCTCCCATTCCCCAGGAATGATTGCAATTAGTAGAATGGCTGTGCTGTACCCCCAAATTATAGTGGATCATCCATTCTTCTTTGTGGTTCGGAACAGAATAACTGGTGAGTACATAATACATACTCAAATATTTATACCATCAGACAGTATCAGAAAACGTTCTTTGTCACTCATTTGATTCCTTCCTCAGGATTCTCATTAATTATGAAAATAAACTACTAAGGACCACCAGATATTCTAAATGCTACATTGGCTTTGGTTCTTTGTTCTTTCATCCGTACCTCTTTTGTGGATGGATAATCCTATCCGAGAACCAATATGGACTTGGTTCAGGAGAGACATTGCCTCAGTCTCTTAATATCTTTTTCATTCATTGCAAGTTGCCCCAAGTACTTCTAGAGACTAGGGTTGGTTCATAACTACTGTTCCATAGACAATATTGGAACCAGTAAATGATATTTTCAAGGAAACTACTTAACAATGAGACCTGTCCAGCAGGAGAAACAGTCTTTGAAGATAGTAACCCCTCCTTTCTTGAACCTACCCTGTAAACAGAAGCTATTTCCTTTATGGATAATTGTTCCATTGTTGAACTTGTCTTTAAGAATTATTATTGTTGTTATCTGGAATCTGTATTCCTATAACTCTTCTTTTCTTTCTTTAAGGTACCATCATTGTAATGGGGAGAGTAATGCACCCGGAAGCAGTGAATCCAAGCGTGCATGATTTTGAAGAACTTTAATATCTCCACAGGTTTATCCACATTCTCACAAAAGAAAACAAGCACACTGAGTTTGCAATTGATGTATTTAAGGTTTTCCATGTGGTGGTTTAGTTTCTTCTTTTTTTTTTTGTTCTCCCTTTTTTGCAATGTTACCTTTGAGATACTATTTAAAAAGACAAACCGTTTCCAGGTCTAACTTCAGCTATGAAATTGCAGACCATAGTTGTGGAAGGAAAGCTTTCAGTATTAAAATATATGTTGTTGTCTTCGTGATTTATTGTGTTGGTCCTTTAAAATAAAAATTTAAAAATATCCATGCTAGTGACCATCTTCTTGTCTTGGGAATTAATACCGAATTGCCTCTCACATGAAGCCATTCCAAATTTCTGTAGTAGAACATACCTGTGTGCCATTGGGAATTAATTAGCTAATTGTCAAGGCTCTTTGAAGCCTAGATAATAATCCCAAGGTGCTCAAATTTTTGAAGATGAGAGGGCAAGGTGTTGGGCAATGTATTGAGAACACATTCCAGAAGTGGAAAGAGATTAGATCAGTGTTTCTCAGCTTCAGCAACTTTAAGATGGATGGACTTCAATTCCTAGAATTGCTCAGCGAACCATACTAACTGAGGAATTCTGGGAGTTGAACTCCACCCAGCATAAAGTTACTAGGATTGAGAAACAATGTCCTAGATAGAAATTAGAGAGGCTTAGACCATAACTAATTTAGATTTATTTTAATTTAAATGTAATTAAAATTGAATTAAGTAAATCTGGTCAGTATGACCATTCCCCATATACTGTGTGCATTTCCCAAAGTGTCACAATAAAATGTACAATTCAGCATTGTTATTATTTTGTGAGCTGGTACCACAGCTACAATTCTAGACACCTGTTACCTAAACCACTATTTTCCAACTTGGACAACCTTCAGGAGTGTGGACTCCAATTTCCAGAATTCCTCAACAATTGTTGAGAACTTTGGAAGTTGAATGCCACAAAAAATCTGTAAGATGCCCAGGTTGGTAAATGCTAATCTAACCCACGGTGGAAAGAATCCACTGCATCTCTGTATGGTCCACCACTCTGTTTTATCTTCTTCTATAAAGTCTCATCTACCACTTAATCCTATGCAAAAGCCCAGGAAGTGAGGAAGACTCTTTCAGGAAAAACAGGCAAGGTTCCCAGGATTAAGCAGGGAAAATACAGCACTGGAAGGTTTTGAGAAAGAACTATTCTAGAACCAAACTTTGTCTTGCTTCAGAAAAGGCAAGAGTTCCAGAATATGGGGAAACTTACAGTGATATCTAATCCTAATGCATTTATAAAAGATCAGGGACCATGATCATATGATCTCTTGAAAGAACGGAAAGTGACGCAGTACTATAGCAGTGCATGAAGACAATGTATGCTGCAGCTTTAAGTAACATAATTCCTCTGGAGCATTCTAGCCTTGTTTGTGTTTCCTAACAGTTGTCTCACTGCACCCACTTTTTTTAAGACTGGCAATTAAGACGCTGGGCTTGTCAACCAAAAGTTTGGCAGTTTGATACCCAAGAACCGTGTGACGGGCTAAGTTCCTGTTTCTGCTCCAGGTCCTGCCCACCTAGCATGCAAATACAAATAGACAAATAGGTACCACTTCAGTGGGAAGGTAACAGCGTTCTACATACTCATTGTATTGTCATGCCAGCCGCATGACCATAGAAGCATTTTTTCGACAACGCTGGCTCCCTTGGGTAAGGAACAGATGAGTACCACCCCCAAGTTAATTCCATGTTGTTGCCAAAAAGACAATATGGCCCGTTATGCAATCTCAAAGCCAATCTTCCAAGTCAGTAAGATTGATGTGTGCCAAGATTCAAAAAAAATTTGCACTACTTTAAAAAGAGGCTGGTTTTAAATGTGCTTCTGTAAATTGCTGCTGTAATGTAAAAAAAAAAAAAACTGATGTCCATTTGAAACTGAGTAGCTGTCACTCACACTAAATGGCTGTACTTTATAGTCAGTGGAGTTAATAATTTAACAAGATTCCTTCCAGCGGGCAGATTAACAGGAAATCGTGCAATTCTCTGTGCAGCTCCTTGGCTTGTTCATGAAAAACAGCAAATGTTTTTGTGGCTATCTTCTGTAGATAAGAACCATATCATCCAAGTCCAGTTAGAGAATAATGGTAAAATCCCACTCAAAGCACTGAGGCACCAGTAAAGGCTTTCTTGTTCCTTTGATTTCCATGTTGGTTTGATTCTAGTCTCTGACAAATCTTTTTTGGCAAGATGTCCAAAACAAATCTGCATGTCCTTCCACACTGATAGCTTTCCTGTATGTACCTTAGATCCCTCCCTGCCTCAAAAAAGCCTTATACTCATAAAAATGCAATTGTATTGATGCTTCTACAGATTAAAAGCACTTTATTAATAAAGCATGGGAGAAAACGGCATAGATGGCAATCCTGTGGGTGCTTCACTAAGGAACATTGTCAAGATGTGTAGGATTGTGACTCTGTAATTGAATTCTTTTCT
>JANHFL010006342.1:42629-53060 GCA_032468155.1 Oxyrhabdium leporinum | reverse complement strand
CATTCACTAATAATTAATTCACTAATTCTATTGCTTTGACCCCATTAAGGAAAAAGCAAAAGCTACTCCCAGGCATTAAGTTGGTGCTTAGCTAAAGTGGAATCAATAATTTTAAAAAATAAAGTGTGCTATCTTTACTTTTTTTCTCCCACTTAATGTTTTACCTTTGGCAATATCCAGGACCGTATAGATGGCTTGTCGGAATGATGCAGCCAATAGCTATTCATAGTAAGTTGCCGCCTGAGTCCTGATAAAATGGTAATTGTTTTCCAGATGATTATGTTCTTTCTCAATCTGCAACACTATCAGCTCAAAACAAAAACAAGAAAGTGAACAAGAAGAGAGTGAGAAACTACCTGAATTTATTTATTTAATTCCTCCTTCCCATCTGTATACATGGTGGAGATGAGAAGCTGTGGTGGGTTGAGAGAGTTAAATGGTCTTCATCTTCTACTGCTAGTTTATTAGATTTCTATTCCACTTTTCCTGCAAGAACTAAAGATGGCCTTCAAGCCTTCGGTTTATGCCCCAAACAGCAAAGCTATATGGTCGGCTGGGTTGAGGGAGAAAGAGAACAGTTCAGAGCCTCCAATAGGATTCCAAGGCTAAGGATGTTCTTGAACATGAGCCTCCCCTGACCTGTTGCAACACTAAACCATGCTACCAACAGTTTTCATCTTCACCATCAAGTATTTCTGCATTTGGTTGCAGGAATTGGGTATATCTAGTTAATTCAAAAGAAGGATTAGGAGTGACATGATAGCAGTGTTCCAATATCTAAGGGGCTGCCACAAACAGGAGGTCAACCTATACTTCCAAAGCACTTGAGGGCAGTACAGGTAGCAATGGATGGAAACTAATCAAGGAGAGATCCAACCCAGAACTAAGGAAAACTTCCCTAACAGTGAGAACAATTAACCAATGGAACGACTTGCCTCCAGAACCTGTGGGTGCTCCAACCCTGGAGATTTTTAAGAAAGATTGGGCAAGCATTTGTCTGAAATGGTATACGATTTCCTGTCTGAGCAGGGGGTTGGATTAGAAGACCTTCAAAGTCTGTTCCAACCCCTGTAATTATGTTGTCTGATAGGTAAAGTCAAGGGAGACTCCAATAACCATAGAAATAATTGCAACCTCAAAAGATTCATGCCTGAAGTATGAGGAGTATCACTGCTACAACTGCAGACCTAAATTGTCACTGCTTCTTCCTTGTCTATCAACTCACTTTTATTTGGAGACTTGAGAGAGTGGTAAAGCTTTAGCTACAGCATGTCCTTGAAAGCAGCAGATGAATAGACTCATTTTAGTCTGGTGCTTGGAGGTGGTTAATGGGATGAAACATGATGAAGTTGAAACTAAGAATTATTGTTTATGTAGAACCATTCTTGGTCAGCTTGATGGAGGTGCATATCCATAAAAGAATAGGTTTGTACCTGGGGTATTCCTCAATTTCTGACTCTGTCTAGTGAGATCTTCATCCAGCTTTTTTGGGGGGGGGTACATCAGTTGTGATCATACAGAATCCGAAGATCCTAGCCACTATAGTTCATGCGCTGACCACCTTTGCTTGGATTAATACAATCAGCTTTACATGGGGCTGCAGTTGAAGACTGAAAAATAAAATTGGTAGAAATGCAGCATCTTGCATAAAGATGCATTGGAGACACCAGAGTCACATAACGCTGCTTACAGTCACTGTATTGATCACCTGTAAATTTCAAGGCACAGTTCAAAATGCTGTTTTTGATGTTTAAAACCCTTTATGGCAGCTAGGACTGCCTTCTTGTCTAATATCTATATCTCATTTCCCCAGCCCTGAACTAGAAGGAGAAAGGACACAACGGGTTATATTTAAATTGTCATGGCCTTCCTGTTATGGAATACTTTCTTTTGGAAGTTAAGCTAACACCCGAATTATTCATCTTCCGGAAGACTTAAGCTGCCCCGGAGTGCATCAGACAAGTGAAATGTCATGGTTGCACTTATATGCCTTGTATTTGGTTATTATTAATTAATAATTAATTCATCTTGGTCGACTGAACCAAATGCCTGATATTATTTTAATTATCCATTAATTATGTAATAGTTAGAAATAACTTGAAAGCACTGTATTTATTGAAGGGATTTTTTTTTCTCATTTTACCTCAGACTTTAGCCTCAGACATAATGAAACTGACTTACTGATTTCTCTGTTACAAAATAATGACTATAGCTGTCCATAGTGATGAAGTATTTCCTGCCTACAATTGAAACTCAAAGTTTACCTCTGAATTGTCTAGAGAAGGGGAGATGGGCCAATGACATGCCTGGTACCCTGACTATATCAGTGTAAATCCCAGAACAATAGAAGCATCTGCTTGTATTTGCAGATACATTTTTTATACACAAAGAATCCTCTCAGGTGTGAAAGAATCTATTGTAATCAGAAATAGCATCCCCCCTCAAAAAAAGCATATGAGAGCCCTTAATGTAAACAGATAAGCATGTACAGTACTTCATTTCTCTACTCATGGATTAAGATCACCTGGCATTCTATTATTGCCTGCTTCTGCTAACAAGTTAAAATCCACCTTGTGCTGTTATTGTTGTTTGTAAATGCATTGACATAACAGGTTAAAAAGGCCCTATCTTCTTTCTTTATACATTTGCCTTTCTAATAAGCACACAGAACTCAGTGGATGAAGGAAGTTTAATTTAAACCAGGTGAACTTCAAAGGCTTAGTTAGAAAATATTCAGGGACTCGTATTTTATTATTCCTCCTCTACAGCTACATTCCTACAACATACGTAAGCTCCAAAGCCTTCTCAAACCATAAAGCATGGAGGCTAAAGTCAGGCAACAGCAAAATGTGAGGGGATTCCAAAAACAACAAGCCTAAATCCAGATGTTTCAGAATGGTGGGCAGCATAAGGGCAGCATACCAGCAGCTTGATCCCTTGTTTGGCCCTGTAGCCCATCTTAGCAAAGAGGCACTGGTACCCAGTATGCTCAGGAGCAAAAGCCTTGGGCACCTGTACATAATCATTGTAGATTACTCCTTCAGAATCTATGGCCTTGTGGCTGATGAAGAACTTGAAACCCAGGTAAGCAAATCTATGAGATTTGTTAAAGGAAAAAACACCTACACTACACACTTAGATATTTATTTATTTTTAAACAACAACAACCTTACACATTTGGTATAAGAGCACATTTGGAATAAGATCTTCTACCTATATCAACAAAAGCAGAGCAGGACACTTTATGTCGCATGAAGCTCTACCTGTCATTGTCAAGAACAGGAGCTCTGTGATACATATATGGCTCAGTTTTCAGGGTTTTGTTAATAGACTTTCACTTCCACATTATGGAACAAATTAGTTGTGTCTCAAAACTCTTAACAATTTCTGAACCACCTAGTTTGATTGGTGGGCTGATATCAAAACTAAATCACTTAGACTGGATTCACATACTGTTTATTTAATTACTATTGGCGTAGCCTATTGGATAAACCCAACTGCAAGTCATGGCTTATGGATGAATACATTGTTGTGGCTCGCCAGCTGCCAGCAGAGCTGGTGGCAGATTCAGACAGTGAGGAGGTTGGGGAGGAACATGGGTCAGTCCTGGAGTCGGGAAGGCTCTGACAAGGGCTCTGCGTCGGAGGCAGAGTTGGGTCCAGGGCTGTTTGACAGTTAACAGCTGCCTTCAGAGTCAGAGATCAGTGGGGCAGAAGAACAGCTGGAGCCTGTTCCCAGTGTGTGCATGTGCAGAGCTGCCAGGAGAAGGGAACAGTCAAGGAACAAGGGTCGACTCGGGAGTAGAGGCTCAGGTGGATGGTGAATGGCCCCTCCCATAGGAAATACAAAAGGAACAAAAGGGGAGTGGTGTTTGCAGGAGACAATTAGTTCAATTCATTAGGGTGAGGATCTGTTCCTGACTTCTTGCCAAGTAATTGCTGCTACAGAGTGGTGTATGGAAGATATCAGCCTGGCAACTCTCCAACCCTGATAAAGGTCTGTAGTTGTGAAATCTCATCAAAGACTGTCTGCCGGGACTTTGCTGGAGAGGAATTCCCTTTAACTTAAATAAAAGAGGTTTTATCGGGATGAGGAGTTGACATATTCCAATCAATTTTATAATAAGGAATAAGCTTCCATGCATGCAGAACATTTTTGTACGCAAACGTTCTCTCATATACATATGGTTGGCAGCTTCACATATGCAGAGAAATGTTTTCTGAAATGAAGAAGCTTCTTCCACAAAAGTTTAACTTTACACTGAATCAGGTTCCTATCTTGGAAAAACAATAACACCGATTTGGAGTCATGGCAAGAATTTATAACCATCTTCAAGGCATTTTAAAAACTGTGACAATGATGGTCTCTGCATTTTGGCTGGTATTTAAAGTCAGTAAATTTCACAGTACAAACTACTATTGGGAACTGACTGAAACAGGCAACTTTCATCCCATGCTGATTTGAAAATGAACAATAGAGCAACTGCAAAAGGCAATAAAAACAAGGGTTGACAAACATGGCAGAATTCTCATTGGTTCTAGAAAATAAATGTTTGCCTTGGTGGAAAAAAAATAAATGCTTGTAAGACCAAGAGTCATAAACTGACAGAAATGATTAAGTGATCATTTAGTTCAAACATGTTGCGCTCATATTTCTCCAGATGTTCCCTTGCCAGTATTTATCATGGCGACATATTTGGCATGTTAGGCTAACTCTGCTGAAACTGGTTCAAAAGGATGGTTGCTCTTTGTTAGAATCTTGGTAGCAAAATCAAATTTGTACAATCCATTCCAGCCACAATGAGATCTATAATTCTATATGTTTACAACAATATGTTTGAACCTGGAGGAAATATCTTTTCCTATGTCTTCAGAGATGGGCAACAGCCAGCTAAGTACAGTTAGTTTTCACTTGAGACCGGGCTTCTGTCACTAAGCAACATGATGGTAAAACATGATGTCATATGAGTACATATGACAGTTAGTCATAGTGACCACAAAGGCACAGTTCTAGCACTCTTTGTTCCCTTTTTTTAAGCTGATGCTCTGACATCAGCTGACAACATGTCACATGTTCACCATTTATGCCTTCCTACTGGCTTCGTCATTGACCTTGCCACAAGTCAGTAGTATGAAGATTGCAAATGACAATTACTGCAGGATGCTTCAATGTTGTGATGACCCGGGACAAGGCACAAAGGTCACACAGCCAGTTAAGAGTTCAAACTCCCTTTTAATGCTCCAGATTTCCCCCAAATGCTCCCATGTTCTTGGCAAGTCCCAGAGCAAAGCGTGTACACACACACACACACACGGCAGCCTCTGGCTGTGCCCAGTCAAGCAAAACAAGGGAACGGGAATGCAACAAGGAACAAACAATGAGTCCATGAAACAAGGAACAAACAATGAGTCCACAAAGTTGGGAACAAGATACTGAGTCCACGTAGTCAAGAACAAGGCACTGAGTCTACGAAATCAGGAAGAAGCAAGCAGCCCTGCAAACTCCAAATGTCTGTACCCGCACACCAAACTCTCCCAATTCAGCATTTGTTCCCAACAAACGTCCCTCCCAATAGCTCAGTCCCCAGGTGTGCCTTGTGAAGAGGGGCAGGGTGCTCTCCTCCCAAGTCATCGGGTCAGCCTGCACTGTTCCCGCCTTCTCTCAGCTCTCTGTTCTCAGGGATCTGGAGGGGCTGGTCCTTGCTCATCGCCTGAGCTCCGTTGCTCCTCATGTCCACTGCTTGCCCTCTCTCGATCATCCTGCCCCTGTTCCTCCCTGGTAACAAGCCATCCCAATCCTGAGGGGCCTTGGGCTGCCTTGGCCTGCTCGTCCTCACATTCCTCCAAAGCCAATGAAGACGCCCCCTCAATCTCCATCGGCTCCAGTCCAGCTCGTCATCCTCCACAGATTCAGGCTCTGGGGGCATGACAAATGTCCTAACCTGTGACCTGACCTTTGACCACCTGGAGCATGATCCCATGAAACTGGTGACACTGCAACCATCATAAATATGAGTACTGGTCATCACTCAGTACCATCGTGCGTTCTAACAGCTGCTGATCTAGTGATTGTTAAACAAGAGTCAACTCTAAGCACATTGGAACCCTTTTTCCTTTTGCCAGGCTGGTATAATAATAAGATGTGTTGTCTGATTTTAAGGCTAAATGGCAGAACACATGATTTGCATGAAGAATATTCCTGTTCTAGCTGGAAAAATAAGTGATGAGAAAGGCCACTGCTTGAGATGCTACTGTGCTTGCCAAAAGCAGATGTTTAATTGGTTGTGGAATATAAGTTCAAACACCTGAGCAGAAGGCAACTGCATCCTTCAGCAACTGCAGCTTTCTAAGCTAACATTGAGGGTATCGCTCCCCTGCCTACGTTCCAGTAATTAATTTCCTATATTACCAGGACGTGACTGACTATCGCAAAGCACAAATAAGGCGTACATGTGGGGATATCAACTGATAGCACAGGAACTACGGCTTACAGCTGCCCATTTAGCATCCAACAACAACAACAAATTGAGAACACTCCCAAACTCCCAAGCAATTAACGGAGCTGGGCAAGAGCCACTAGTTGAAGTCTTGAGGAATATACAAACTATTGTCCATCTGTAATAGCAGTATTAAGGCATGGCAGAGTGCTGTATACATAGCCGTGTTCAAAGGTATTCAATTATTGTACATCAGTTACAGAAGAGTTACAGCAGGACAAAGCTGTCTTGCACATTGTTTCAAAGTACAACTGGAATCAGATTACTCTTTGAGTACACCTGGGATACATAATTGGCCCACCAGAAACATGACTGCAATTCCCATAGTAGTTGAATAGTTGAACCATATGGCATGAGAATTGTAGTACAAATATCTGAACTCAACAAGGCAACTGAAATCCTTGCTCCTCAGCTACTTGGTTGCAACATAGTAATTCTCGACTTACAACGCTTCATTTACTGACTGTACAAAGTTACAACAGCACTGGAAAAAATGACTTGTGATTGTTTTTCACAGTTACAACTTTTGAAGCATCCCCATGATCATGTGATCAAAATTAAGATGCTAGGCAACTGGCTCATACTTATGACCATTTCTGTATCCCAAGATCATGTTGCAACCTTCTGACAAGCAAAGTCAATGGGGAAGACAGATTCACTTTACAACCAGGTCTCTAACTTATCAACTGGAGTGATACATTTAACAACTGTGGCAAGGAAGATCGTAAAATGGGCAAAACTCAGTTAACAACAGTCTCATTTAACTACTAAAATTTTGGGCTCAATTGTGGTTGTAAGTCAAGGACTACCATAGTCTCATCTTCCAGGGATATCTATAGGCAGTTGTCAAACAAATCAATATGGCATGTAAAAAAGGAGTTGGGACTTTTTACAGTCATGGCTGCCATCTTGACTTTTTTTTTGAGACTTTTTTTTCCTTTTCAAATGATTAAAGAAAAAGATTAATTGAATTATTTGTTTACTAGCTATATATATAGCTAGAGAGAGAGAGAGCCCGTACAACTCCTGCAGGAATTGTCAGTGGAAATAGAGATAGCTATGTCCATTGTTGTCAAGAGAGAGGGGTAATTTTTTTTATCTCCTTTAAAAAAAATCATTGCAATGGAAATTGGAAAAAAAGTGATACTATCAATTGCATTTGGTAGTATGAAGTTCACTTTTACTAATTTCAGGAAAAAGGCAAAAAGGCAGCTATGTATAACCTACCATTTGAGCTGTGTTCCTACAACATGCTTAACTTGGTTACTGAAATAACTCATCTTCTGGATTTGCACAATACACTGAACAATAGCTCCAGATTCCTACAACAAAGTCCGAAACACAAATCTATCCACCAAGATTTGCACATTGTGCAAATGTGGTTGTGAGATTTTTAAACGACCCATTTATTCTTCTTGTATGAACTTCTCTTTTGTGTAGCCTTAAATCTTACAGAGCAGGGAGTTGAGCATGATTAGCCTGAATAAAAGAAGTCTACTAAGCATAGTCGTTTAGTAGGACAAGTTGGTGGGAAGGGAAAATGATGAAATATCTCTGGTTGTGATCACACAAATGCTACAACTTACCTTCTTGAATCACAGTTGACGATAAAGATATAGAATGGAGATGACATCATCCATGTTGTTGTTTTTTTCATATTGGCCCCAATAGGACTTGTTTCAAGCAGATTTCTTCAGAGAATAAAAAATAATTGTAAATTAACAAAAGCAGACAACATTCAGGTTTAAGTGAAACTCTCTTCTGCTTCTATAAAATTTGTGCATGTACTTATTTTCCTTATTTTGAAGGAAAACAACATTTAAATAAGGTTTCTCTGGAGAAGGATTTTGATGCCTTTCTGAGAGATTACTCAAAATATTTCCAAATTTATCTTCTCTGTGAACAAAAACATTTAACTCTCTTAAATAATGCAGATGAGTTGGATGGTTGTAAGCTCACACATAATATTTGGAAGGCAATTCATAATAAGGACTTGGCAGAAGCTTTTACAAATGTCACTGTACTCTTCCACTTTTATCTAACTTTGCCCTTTTCAAACTGTGAAGAAGAAAGTGATTTTGCCAAACTGTCCCTGATTAAAATTAAAATTTGATCTACAATGACTGTCATCGTGTATTCTCTCTGTAGAATGAGATCTTCAGAGAGAAATGTCACTGGGTGATCTCATCTCTGAATGTGCTGCCAATAAAACAAGAAAAGAAAAGATATAGATTCTCAAATAATCTGAACCAGAGGACTGTGTGAAGCAAGGTTTTGACAAAATAATTTGAACTATGGAGGAACATGATTCATTCACAGAAGTGAAGTCACTGACTGGCTCAATAAAACAATTTGGGTAGCCTTAAGCTGTTTTAGGTCAGTGCTGCAGAAAACACTTTTCAAACTTTCCCAAAACATTGTTGAAGTTCTGTGGATGAAGACAATGAGGGTCTTCTAAGCAGAGTCGGGTCGCATGAAATAATACGATGCCTTTGTTTCACATTTTAGATTCAAGGGATTTTTTGCATCACTTTCTAGAATTGTTCTTGAAGCAGTCCATTGAAATGAGAGAGAAGACAAAATGACAGAATTTAGGTTGAGTTGTAATGCAACTTCTGCCTGGATCTGGCACGGGCAATAAGCCAGGAAGAATGTATTATTATGATGTCTGTGGAGATTTTCAGTTATCCAGATCATGGTTGTCCCAAAGGTGCTTTTTCAAAAGGCAACTGGGCTACATTTTTTCCTTGAGGAAGAAGTTTCACTTCTCATCCAAAAAGCTTTCATCTCCCACCAGCCAGTCAAAACTGAAGAAGCTTCTTGGATGAGAAGCGAAACATCTTCCTCAAGGAAAAAACATAGTCCGGTTGCCCTTTGAAAGATGTATTTTCTTTATTTATATTTGTTCACGAAACATAGCTAAGATATCTGTTTGAGGTGTCTTGGGACAATTGTGATCTCTTTTGTATTATTCTTCAATCTAAAATAATTATATTGACACAAATGGTAATGAGAACAAAGCAGCAAGTGAAAATTATGCCCTCAGATCTTTCTACATTTAAGAGGGTTCCTGATACCGCCAGATGCCATATCATACCTCCCCCCAAAAAGATTTCCCCCCCCAAAAAAAATACAGCTTTAAGGTTTTTTCTTGCAGTCAACTAATTTCTGATGAAAAGATGACACATGCAGCCCCTCAATTAATATGATACTGTAAACTGATCATTGTTCAACGTGGTACACGTTGACATTCATTTTTCTCCTTTCTTCTCCCTTTTTGTCCTGACAGATGATGCCACATTGATGAATTCATCAGTTTGCAGAGTTTGAATTTTCTTTCAGTAAATGAGCTGATTGCATGGCACAATTTCTTTGCCTAACTTTTCACAGGCAGAGGTTTTATATCCTAAACCTTAACAAGCACTAAACATATTTCAAACGTAAACTTAACAAAGTAAAGACTAGCTCATTCTTTGGTGAAGGAGAATGGCCTGGTAAATTAATAATGGAAAGTAGACCCTATGCATGCATAATTTATTTAAAATAATTAATGTTATAGGAAAATTAAGCACCATGTTTCTATGAGGTAAACAATGTTGGGTGAACATGTTTTTTTTTTTAAAAAGCAATGCAGAAAATATGGGAAGTTTAAGAAATGCATTAGGCAATCATGTCTAATAAAATTACTCCTGATGTAAATTATACAAATCTGCTATTAATTTTTATTTAAAATTCTAAATGGGGATACAATTCAACAGCAAAAAAAAGACAGAAAAAGCATAATAGACAATTTCTAATATACATAGATTATACATGTCTGAGGTAAAATATGACTTCAATTTTAAATTAAATTCTGATTCAGTAATCCAAGTAATGCTTTGTTCCAAACAGTGAAGGCGGTTAATGAAACAAAGAAATGAAAGATGTAAACCAGG
>JANHFL010006341.1:34258-48053 GCA_032468155.1 Oxyrhabdium leporinum | reverse complement strand
AATGGGCTGCATGGAGACTCCTGGGAGGGATGGGAGGGGCAGGGCAGAGTGGGCGGGGCCAGCCAGGAGTGGAATTTGAGGGTTCGGCAATCCCCACAGAATCTTTGCTAAGGGTCTGCCTGAACCCCCATGAACCCCCAGCAGCCCACCTCTGCTTTAGTATTAAATTCTAATTCAGAAGAACCACAGAATCACAGACCTGCTGCTTCAGGAGTGTAATCCTATTCATAGGCAACATTAGAATCCAGATCAAGCCAGATTTCTTACAAATAGATGAAATTTTGTAGGGACTAAACCTGACCCAACTATGTTTTCACAGACTTACAAACTACATTAAGACTTTCACAGAAATTCATAACATGCACTCCAATGGTGATGATAAGTATTATTGCCATACTTACAAATTTCACCATAATCAACTGACAAAGTCTTTAATGCACATGTTCTTTTTAAAAACTTTTTACAGCTACTTTATGCTAGAAATAGAACTCAATCTTGTAATGAATCCTAATTTGGCAGTGTTGAATCTGTTGCTAAAATCTGGCCATGAACAGATTATCTGTAAATTCACTGGACAACAATTTGTTTCAAAAGTTTTTCTTCCTGAAAAATATTTGGTGATTATGATAGACTCAATTGAACTGAACAGAAATATAATTTTAGAATGATTGTATTATGTAGAAATATTGAGAAATATGAAAGTAATGTTATAGATTATGTCTTTAATTGCCTAATGTTTCTGACATGCTGTATGAGTTCAAAAAAGTGTTGATTTTCATTTGTACTCAATGTCCAATGCAGCTCGCTGCAGTGTCCAATAATAGTCAGCTGGCATTGATGGATTCCAGTTGCTCTGACACTGTTTTTTCCATTTTGTCAATGTCCTAGTGAAATCCTTCATCATGTTCATCACTGACTGAACCTACATTTTCAGGAAAAAAAAGTCAAAGCATGAATGCAGAAAATGAATTTTCAGTGATGTATTAAACTTCCTACAGCATACAAGACCATGAAGTGTGTTAATCAGATGAATGTAGCTTGGTATTTTGTAGTTGCCAAAAAATTCTTAACAACATCCTTGAATACTTTCCAGGTGTTTTTCTCTGTCTCCACTAACAGATCTTTGAACTGTTTGTCATTGCTAATGTATCTGATCTGTGGACCAATACAGTTCTTTCTTTGGAACCAAATTCTTTCAGAGTGACCATTTCTTTTTAATACAATGTGGCTGTTTTTGACTGTTGTCCCATTCAACAGTACTTTGTATATCCAACCTGCCTTCCAAGCATCAGAGCCAGTACTTTTAGATTTCCATTGATATTCTAGTTGTACTTAGTATACTGGATGTGCTTTAATAATAGTTACAGTTTTTCATGTTTCATTCATGTGTGCAGCCCAGCTAACAGGTACGGAAAGTACTTTGCCATTTTGTAAATACAGAAGTTTCTATAAAGTGGTATGCAATAAATTAAATAACAGGTTATTTTCATAATTAACAGTCAAAAATCTATAAGATACATCCCAAAGTGTTCAGGAATAAAAATATTTGTTATCCAGTGAATTGTCAAGAAAAACAAATGTTTCTTCACTTTCTTATTATTCTCATTCCTTAGATAAAGTTTTTGGTGATTTGTTATTTACTATATATCTATCTCACCTATTTATCCAGGTAGGAATGCAGCATGACACTAATGGCATGTTTCATATTGACAATATTCAAATGAATATTCAAATGTTTTCATTCAGAATGTTGTGATTTAATATTCTTAAGTTCTTCATAGGTATGGGCACACAAGAGCAGATACTGGGAAAAAGGGAATTACTTCCGAATTTGTTGCTAGTTTTGCTTCATATATTATCTCTTATAACAAACAGCTGTTTAGAATGATAGTACTGCAGGGACATATCAGTTGGACTAATTATTTTAGTGAAAGATAATATTTACTAAGAAACTCTAGAAAAACAGTGTGAAAAGGAACAGATGAGCTTGATTGTGAAAATGAGCATTACTTTTATCTTCTGTATATTATGAAATTTAAAAAGACCCACATTAAAGGTTTCTGGTAATCCATAGAGGCCTCAGCCATAACAACGGAAGTTATCACATTTTACTGAAAAGACACTTCAGGATAATCTTAGCCATCACATTTCTTTTCAGTGATCTATATCCTTTGTTTAGTAGTGCTAAATATTTAGATTGTCTATGAAAGAAAACAACCAAAAATGCTATAAACATTGCAACCTGTTATTGTGACTTGAAAAATAACTTTCCGACATTATGCTACATTTCCAGATTTCACTTAGCTTATATTATTTTATACTGCAGTATGTGGTGCAATGGCATATCATAGCATAGCATAACAAGTCTTTGAGAATGTTGTGCAAAAGAGTTTTAATTGTTAGGGGGAGAAGAGGAATGAAAAGGAGAAAACATATGTTCAGCTGATTGCACAATTTGCTTCCAAATGCTACACTATAAAACTCAGCTTGGGTGACATACTAGAAATAACCGTCACGATCACTGTGTTCTTTTTTAGAAAATAATTGTGCAGAAATGGGAGAAGAATCTGGCTCACAATGCTGAACCTGGGCAAGACTCTTTTTCTATTCCAAGTCAGGGTATCTCCAGGTCAATTGCCAGGTAATGTTATTTTAACTAATGAAGCAAACACACAAATAGTCATTTTTCTATAAAAATTGTTTAATCCTATTATATTTATATATAACTATTTTTCATAGCACATTAGATAAGCTGCTTGAGGCAATTGTCTTGCTGTATCTGATGTAAGGAGTGACTCTTTTAAAGGTTTGAAACTAAGATGTGATTATTTATTTATTTATTGAAAAAAGGATTGACCTATTTCATGAGGTTGGGAATAATTTTATAACAGAATTCTATGCAGAATATTGACTGCTTTCTGGATACAAACAGCTGAATGAGTTTAGTGGAGGAGGAATATTCTGAATTGTTTTATATGTTCTTGTCTTTCCTTGAATACTAGTAGCATTTTCTCACAAACCCATTGTCTTCTTTTAGGAACCATTGGCATCACTCTTCATTATCTTCATTTGTCCTCACTGGCATGATCTGACTCTGCTATCAAATCAGCAGCTAATGAGACTGTAAAGAGATTTACTTTGGATTCTGGAAGCATTGCCATGCCGTGAATATTTTGACCTCCTTTCCTTTTCAGTACTTAAAAAATGTCAAAAAGAAAATCCACATGGAAGAAAATGTTTAGGAAATTTCATCTCAGCAGAACTAAAGCAAAAATATGCTGAAATCCCATAAAGATAAAAAATTACTTTCAAGCTAGAAATTATATTTCTGATTTTCTTAAATATGTCTTTATCCATTAAGGCCATTCTATAAAGTCCATGTTTTTTCATATTGCTGAATAAGACTGTCTTCATATTACTAAAATTATAAAAACTCCAGTCAGCTCCCAGTTCTTAAGCCACTGTATTTTTTTAAACAGAACATTTATTTATTTTTTTACCAAACAGAGACCATAGGTGGATATAACACAACTGTATGCCTCTATTTAGTTACAGATTCTATTTGTTCCTAAAATTATTTAATATAATATCTAAGTGAAATAGCTGATAAAATATTTGTACATCTTAATTTATGTCTCGTTATGATCACTTTACAAATGTTATAGTTACAGATTTTGTTGGTCACCATCCAGGAAGCAGCTTGTGTAAATTAAAATGTAAAACCAGTTATTCTTTCTCAGTAGTGCATTGAATGAAAACATTCACTTCAACTTTCTGATCAAGTAACTTCAAAATAGTACCAATTTACTGAGCAGCTTGACAAGAAAAAGTAATGGAAGCAAATTATTTGTTAAGTGTCATTGCTTTTGGTCAGACTGAAAAATCATTGGTTAGATATGTACATGGATAGTCACTTTTTGTTGCTCACTCTATATGGGTTATTGTAAAAAATGGCCAGCACTGTCAGTTTTCATACAATAAGAACAGAATGTCTTGTCTAGGTATCTATCTAACTATTAATATGGTACAGGACAGAAAATATTATTACATCATATAATATTATATCTCTATATGTAGCACAGCTATGGAACTTATTCTGCTTAAATCTCCTCAATTATTTATTCATTTATTTTTAGTAACCATCACATTATATATGACATTAATCAATACCACTCTGCTGCCATGGAAAAATTAATAACATCTTGTAACTTAAGAAGCCCACAAATGATTCTCTTTCTTTCAGTATGTCTCTTCAAATTGATCAAAAATAGTTTGGCATGTAAAGAATAATTTACCTTATATACTACCTTATACGGTTTTTTAAAGGAAGATGTCAGAAATTCTGGGGAAATGACTCTATTTTTCAAATATGTGAACATTTTACATATTTTGCAAAGTAATTAAGTTTAGTCTATTTTCAGCCTGTAAATGTTATCTTCCCTCAATGCTTTATTTCTATCTTGTATTGCTGAACAAAACAGTTCTTGAAACAGAGCAGCCATACTCACAATTCAGATACTTTTTGTTGTGCTTTATTCAACCAAACTTCCAAGTTACATGTAACTTTCAGAAGTCTTAGGCATGGTCATCCAAAATACATTATCAAGTTTGTGACAGAAGAAAAAAGAACTGTTTACATGTTCCTGGAATATTTGTCAAAATACTTCTTTGTAAATTATGCTTAAATAAAATATAAATATTGTTTGAGTCCCCTCCTTCTGCATTTGAAATATAGTTCCTGGCTTAGGAAAACCAACCAACCAACTGTTCAGTCCTGTTTGGAAAACTAGGTAAGAGAGACAAACAGGTAAGGCTGTGTAGTTATCAGCATATTCTAGCAGCATAAGAAACATTTTCTTTATTTTAGCTTTTCAGTGTAATATTATGGAAAAGTAATGAACCTGGTTTCCCCTGTGCAACTTTTATTTAAGGTATCAGATGTTCTTTTTCATTATTCTAAATCTGCACAGAAAATATCAACACGTCAACTGGATTTCACAATGAATTAGAAGCTCTAGTCTTATCTATCCTGAAAATAACAGGTCAATACACACTCACATTTTACAACATGAAAGTGTCCTCAATATATTTTCTTTTTTTAATTAAAAAAATATATAATTCAGTTTGAATGGGAACTAGAATATAAAATTCTTATGTAATAATATGTTTATTAATCATGGCATAGAAGGATGACACTGGCATGGAAAAAAAGAAAACCTAATAATCTGTAAATCTTTCTTTTTAGTAACTGCATAGTTATGGACAAAATATTGTTGACAGTGCTGTAATCTGTCACTTTCTAAATTCTGCCAAATTATTAACTGGGATAGATTGAAATAGGCATACTGTACATCATATGTAAACTTTCTCAATTTTCCCCAAATAATAAACTAGATGAAATACTAGGCAATGTTCATGTGAATGCTCTCCTTTGCCTGCCAAATAATTTGTTTTCAAATAAAAAGAAAATGTAGTATTTTTTTTACTGGTAGAGTATGGTGTACTTTTACTTATGAAGTCTCCTTGAATTATATATCTTTATAATCATCTCACAATTTAATTAAATCTCAATGAAGATAGAACTTTTTCTATTGGGCCTTGGGCAGACTGGGCACTCTGCAAGCCTTGAAAGAAATAAAAAGATCTTCAGACATTCCCATTATTTTTTTTTACAATAAAGTAAATTCGGAAAGGAAAAACAAAGATTTTTTTTTTTTTAATTAAGTATCCTAGGAATAAGGTTAAAAAGAAAAGGAAAAAAAATGAATGCTTTTTTCCAGAGGAAGAAAATGCTCCTGGAAAATGGCAAGAAAGATTTCAATGTGGCATTAGTAGTGAGAGAAGGGAGGAAGGAGGAGGTGAAATCACTAACGTACATCAATGCCCTAAATGCGAAGATATGGTTACAAAGCACATGAGAAAGCATACCAGATCTTCTTTAAGTGCTCATGAAAAATGTACTTTAAAACACTTTACCTAACTGATTTATTTTGAAGAATAATGCATACATAAATGCATTTAAGATCAATACAGTCTATACCTATAATTCTCTTTCTCTGTATGAACCTGGGAAATCTGATATTTTAATCACTGTACTATAATACCTCTTAATGATATATTTTCAATAAGATGGCTTAAAGGTACAAAATCTGTCCATCTTTTTTTTCTTTACTTTGCAAATCTAATCCACTAGACTTTTTCCTTATGTCTATAATTGTATTTTTTTTTATTGGATGGCAGTCACATTTATTTTTGTTGTTAATTAAATTTGTTTTCTGCATGCGACATTCTATATTTTCTATTCCCTTCTTCTCAACTTTTTTTTTTGTATTTATCTACATGGTGTGTACTACAGACATTACCTTTAAATACATCATTTTGAAGCACAATTCTGTCATAATCATTGTTTCATTCTGTGTGATTCATCAATGCTTACAGTACTATTAAGCTATAAGGAAAGGTTTATTGGCTTTTTATCTTCATTATTGGCAATATTAAACTCTGTCAGGATTCCTCCTGTTCAATTCCTAGGAAAGAAGAATCCTTGCTCCATAGATTTAGAGAAAAGCACTTTTACTAAGAACAGACTGAATGCAAAACAGTTTCAAGCAAGCTCTGAGGCAGCAGAACGGGACAGCACAGATAACTATACAGTATGCAGTATGAAGTTCTCCTAGCTCATGTGGAGTCATAGAGTAAAGTTTAGGCTTTGGGAATTTAGTTCCAGGAAGAATTTCAATACTGCAGTTGGTGGGGCAATGAGGTGGGAACGCATCAGAGCCTCCCTCACTAAACACATCTCTCAAGTCCCAGTACTCCTTTGGGATTTTGGATTCACTCATTGAGTGATCCCGAGCTGCTGCCCCCAGCTCCCTTGCCCTTTGTTTCTCTGGGTTTTGGAATCTTTTCCTCTTCCTTGGCCACTTTCTGCCGAATCTTTAACACCACCACCCAAATTCATTTTAGGGTTCCATTTCTGCAGCCAAGACATTTGACGTAGGAGGGACCTCTCCATCCCTGGTGCCACTATAAAACTCCAAGTCTCTTTCTGATTTCCCATTATCATCTCTACTGGTTCAGTTATAAAGTGAGCTGGGCCCTCTCCAGCTATAGTCCCATCTAGCTGGCAAAATGCTATGGGCAGTCTCAGCCATTTGAGTCTCAGTCCCAGTTTTTCAATGACTTCAGGGCTTACTACGCACGTAGTGCAGCCCGAGTCCAATAAAGCTAGCATCCTCCATTGGGCCTCTGAAGAGGGCACCACTAACTCCACAGGGAAGATTACAGGGGTCACCCACTGTCTTACCAAGGGGTCATCATTGCTGTCGCTATCAGACTCATCCAAGTTGGTTGGAGTTCCCAACCTCTCAGAGCCAGGAAGGGTGAACTCTACGACCTCCAGACCATTCAACACTGTCTCTCAGGTCCTCAGAGCTGGTGTCATTGTCTCCATTGGAATTGCCTCCATTGCCTCCATTGGAATTGCTGTGGCGCTGAGGCTGGTTCTTCTGGATTGGTATACCGCAACTCGGTGGCCTTCCTCCCCATGTTTGAGGCACATCATGCTCACAGAGTGTTTCTTATGTGTGAGAGGGAAGGATTCACCCCATCCACCACCTCTCCATCATCGTTTCCGGGCAAGGTTGATTTCCACTTCCACTGCCAACACATACCAGTGCTGTAGGGTTTTGGGGGCCCTGTGTGAGATGCAGATGTGGTAGATGTCATCATTGAGGCTATCTTTGAAATAGTCAATGAGGACGCCTTCAGACCATGAAGCCAACCAGCATGCCAACTCTTGGAACTCCTGGGTGTACATGGTCACTGACCATCACCTTTATCCGGATCCTAGCCTTACGTTCAGCCAGTGGGTCCTTGAAATGTTGGTGAAGGGCTGCCATAAAATGGTCATAGTTCCACAGTTGGGGGGCATTGTCATTGTGAAGGGAGACCATCCACTCTGCTGCTGCCAGGGCCATGGTTACTTGTTTTATCTGGGTTTCTGCCATCTCCAGTTCAGCCCCATACTCCTGCATGTAGTTCCAGACTTGCACCAGGAACAACCCCAATTGTTCAGGGTTTTCCTAACATATAGCCACCAAGGGTGGACCTTTGGGGCCTGGTGCCTTCGAGGAATGGTTCCTGCAGGTGGAGTGGCTTGCACAGCTTGGCCTGGGGTGATCCAGGAACCCTGAGAAGCTGCCTGTGCAGGAAGCTCTTGAGCTCTTCGACTCCCCCTAACCTGTTGTATCAGGAACAGAGTGTGGTTCAGCATGGTTTCCTCTGGGCTTCTCTCTGGGGGGGGTGTCTTCCCTTTGCCCACACCTCTCTTCCACCTGAGCCTGATGGGCTTCTTGCTGAAGTATAGCTCCTCTTGCCATTCTGCCTCATCTTGAGTCTGGTGTGGTTTAGTGGGGGAACTGACTGTAGCTCCAGTTTCCTTCAGCTCACTCCCATGGTTGGAAATTGAATGCTTGGTCCCCAGAGTAGACTGTTGTCTCTTGACCATTAAAGCAGAGCTTGCTTACTGTCAGGATTGCCTCTGTTCAATCCCTAGGAAAGAAGAATCCTTGCTCCATAGATTTAGAGAAAAGCACTTTTACTAAGAACAGATTTGAATGCAAAACGGTTTCAAGCAAGCTCTGAGGCACCAGAGCAGGAACAGCACAGATAAAGATACAGCCCAGCCTCCTTGTAGCTAGGCAACTAGAGGCCAGTGCATACCATAGTCAACTGAAGTTAACTGCAGTTGCAAAGCTGCAATGTAAAATTCTCCATAGCTCTCCCCCCTGCATTTCATGGCAGCAAGCATCAGGCTAGCTGACACTCTCACTTTACTAGAGAATAAAACAAAATATGGGATGAACAATGAGTATTTCTCCTAAAATATAGTTCTACTCTGCTATTTCTCTAATGCTACTTTCCCAAACTACAAACATCATAAGTCATTAAAGACTAACTGCTGTGAAATTATGGGAAATGTTTGCCTTACAGTTATGGTTTTTTCTTCTTTGCGAGAGATATTCTTCATAATGGAACTTGTAAAGCTTAAATACTGATTTCAGTAATATGTAAAGAAATAAAAAAATGTGTTTCATGCCACCAAGGAAAATTGCTTATATATCCATGACTGCATAATATTCTGTACATGCAAAAGAACAAATGACAACTCACTTCCCATGTATTAGTGTTTGAGTAACAAATTATTCAAAATGTATACCTTAAGCAGTGCAACCGATAAAATATACAAAGCCAAAAATAACATGCTTCAATATGCTTCCAAATAGCTTCTTCCTTAAGAGCTTCTTTTGGTAATGATGACATTATCATAGCTGTGAATATCCATTGATCTTCCTGTTCTCCTACCCATCATAATGATTAGTGAGTAAGTAACATAGTATTTGATGTAACTGAAAAAATAAATAAATAATGAAAATCCTAAATAAAAATCAAATTTGTTGTGACATCATGACACAACTCCATTTGTACTTATCTCTTGATATATATACTTTATTCACAATTTTGTCTTCTTTCATCTTTAACATATGCAATGAATTTATTTACATTCTGGTAGCCTAATCAGCTGGAAATTAGTATCATCTCAAAAAAAGTCTCTCAAATATAATTCAGTGTCAAAAATGATTATGTTCTGATTTTCATCATTATTTAATATTACCCTCTCATGCTAAAAAAATGGAATTGTGGAATGGTTTTCACGGTATTGTAAATCAAAGCCCTCTCTGTAAATGAGCTTGCTAAGATACTGTTAATGTCAAGACTTTCTAATTTCCATTTATATTAAATAAGCAAAATACTTTAAAAATCATTGTTATTGTAATGTAAGAAAGAGATGGGTTCTAAATTCTTATGCATGCACGTTTACAGAGATGTGACTGATTAACAGACTATAATGTGTGACACACATCTACTCCCACTATATTTTGAATATTTAACTCACATTATAAACACAGCCTAGGTTTTCTTAATATACAAGAGAGTTGAAGAAAGTCCACTAAGGGTAGTCCACAACTTATGGCCTAACATTTAACAAGAGTTCTAAGTTATAATGGCTTGGAAAAATGATTTATAACTTGTCCTCAAAGTTATAACAATTGTATCATCCCTGTGGCTATTTGATCACATTCAGACACCAGGCAACTGGTTTACATTTTCAGTGCTTGCAGGGTCTTCTTGTACATGATCACAATTTGTAATCTTCCCAGCTGATTTCCAACAAGCAAAGAAAATTAGAGATGCCAGATTTTCTTAACACAGTACTATTAGTATTACTACTACTACTACTATTACTACTACTACTACTACTACTACTACTACTACAATAGACTTTCTTCACTGCTCACAGAAAGAGGCATAAGGATAGACAAGACATACATGCTGACAAAAGTCCAATGGCCCACTGAAATTTTAATTTTAATTTTTGTTCTAATAATTCTAGTAATTGCAGAAAGGGGACATGCTGAGACCAACCCACAAAGGTTAATTTGAATTTTCCAAATCAAGTCCCTCTTACATCCCTTGTAAACACTCAGAAGGCTGGCACAGTACTTAATTCTTGATATACTATACTGGGAAACTTTTTTTTTCTTTGTATAACACTCTCCTTGTATCTTATTAAAAAGGATAACAAATAATTTCATTTTCTCCATATTGTAATGATATTTTTTAAAAAATACCAGTATTTTCTGTGATTAGCTAAATAATTCCAATTTCTATATGAACAATTAATTTATTTATTTTACTGGTTGTAATGAACATTTATTAAAATCCAGCCTAGTTTGTTACGACGTAATGGTTTATACGGAAATTCTGATTTGTATTCATTCCAAGTTCTGTTGTTGAAATAATAATTGCAATATGTTATATATATTGTTAATCATTCTAGAAGTAGGTATACAAATTATAAACCCAGAGTCCATAACAATTATCCTTGGAAAAGAAAAGTGAGGACGAATTTATTCCAATGTGACCCATTTTTTTGCTCTCATGATACTTAACAAGTCCTTTAAGGCATCCATCTTGTCAGGCGGGGAGATAAAACATATTCTTCACTCTGTCTTGCTCTTACTCCAGATAAATTAGCTTGTCAAGGGCATTTTAGCCAATGCCTGTTATGCCTAAACACAACAAGCAGTGCTTTGCATTTCTTACTTTTAACAACAGGAAACATCACAAAAATTGTATTAACAATTTTCTGCTTCTTGTCTAACTATTTATTCAAATGTGGTCTAAATGTCACGTAGAATGCCAGGTCTTTTTGGTAATAACTTTATTATGAAATATTTTTGTCATATTTTTATTAACTATTATAGCTATACAGATAAACACTAATACTTTTTTTTTTAAAGAGCAAAGTAGAAATTAAAATAAAAAGAAATAACATAAAAAGAAAAAGAAAAAATAATATAACAAAGAGAAAAAAGAAATTTGTTAAGAAATGGCTTCCTTCTTTGTCACAATTATAAACAATTTTAATAATCTATCACCAATCTTTTATTTCATATCTCATTTCTTATCTATAAACACATCCTTAAAACATTATTGCTCAGTCTTGGTCAGCAAAAGCCCACCAAGGGTTACCAGAAATAACAGCACATCTATTTTAAACTTCATCGGATAAACCCACTTTATATTCTGTCCTAATACTTTTAATAATCTTGTGTCAGGCCCAAGATCAGAAACAAGCGAGAGAAATTGAATCACATTCAATCTTTATTTGCTTATACCTAATTGACAGAATCTCGCCAAACTAAAGCTATACTTTGTAATCTAACAGATATATCCTGAGAGATTCTTGGGTGCAGCTATTCTGAATTTCTCCTCCTTCACCTCTTCTAGTGTGGGACACTGCGTCTTAATCTGTGCCTATCCGTGTTGCCAAATTCTCTCTCAGTGCTCCTGCAAGTACGTATTCCACATTGTTTTATTTTCATTTTTTCTTTGTCCTTTATCACAAAATCCTTCAAAACCTTAACAGCTTTCTTTTTAATTCCACTGTAGGAAAGTTATCCAAGCTACTCTTTTGATTTTGCAGTTGCACATTCCATTCGACTCTTAAGAAATAAACTGATTTCATTTGTATATCCAGCGTAAAATCTTTTTCCACATTGTTCTTATATCTTGTAATTTTTAAATCCACTTTCAGATCAGTTTCAGTAAATCTTTTCTTCCTAAGCATTTCAATATAGTCTATATCTATAATGGAATATATCTTTTAAGATTTACTTCTTGGTCCGTTGTTCAAAAATATCCTTCAATACATCAGATGTTAAAGTACTAAATAATATTTTTAAACAATGGCTCAATAGTGTTAGTAAGTCGAATTTAAGTGCTCTTCTTCTTTAATTGAAATTTTTAATGTCTTCTGGTTTCTTCTAATGTCTAGTGTTCAAAATTTCATTTTATCATGTTTTCATGAGTTTATTATGAAATATAAATATTATGAAACTAATAAGGGAAGGAAGAAGATAAAAAGAAGTGAATAATTTAAAAGATAATCTAAGACTATGAAATGAAACAAAAACATTATTGCATTGCATGAAGTAGTCAATTTAACAGAAAGTTAATTAAGATATTTTCCTGGAAACATTTTTATTTGTGATTTTATTTTAAAGGAATCCAGAAAAGTGGACAAGTTATATAAAGCATGATTTTTAGATGGAAAAGTTAACTTAAAAGACTGGTATTTTATTTCCTGAATTGGATGGCTGGGACTGCTTTGTATTTGTTTAAAACTCATTGCATATTATGGAGAGTTGATTCAGCATGGATATAATTACAAGTGAAGTCAACTCCAGAATGTGAGTTCCAGAATCTTATAAGTATGCCCAAACTAAATCTAAATCTAGTACAAATGCAGAGGAAGGAAACGTTGTTATATTTCTAGAGATATATCATATGAGTTGAATTAAAACTTAGAACTTCATACACTCCAAACAGTCCTTCTTTTATCTGTGTTTAGTTAGTTTGGCTGTAATAGTTTTAAAACATGTAACAGCAGTATCAGAGATACCACACCATTAGGATGGAAGACTGTTGCTAATGAGTAGTTTACAGTATTGAGCCACATTATCATATAAATTCTCTGTATACCAGTTTTCAACCAAAGGATAATGTTAGGTATACATCGTAAGACCTGAAACATATTTCTCAAAATTGTAGACTGTAGGACTCATATCTTGAGGTATTTTTATAAAGTCCTTTCTGTGTACTATGCAGAAGTTGTACTTCAGGCTTTTACAATAAGTAATTGCATTGCAGCTAGAATATGTAATGCTTCCCAAGATCTGAGTAGACAGATTTGATCTTCATGCATTCTGTATGGTAAATGAGCACTCCATTTCTTAGTGAAATGATTATTTGCAAGTGCTTTCATATTTTGACCTTTTGCAGCAGACACCAATTTAGTACCCATAGATGGACATTACGGAATTTTGCAATAGCTATATCTGATTTCAAAAACTTCATCAGAGCAGAGCTCCCTAATCCCACAACAGATTATCATTGCAACTTGTGTCTACGCAATACCACTACATTGTCTGCATATATTATGTAGAATTACATGCTAACTTATTTAAGACTGAGACCATGGGTGTTTGGATGTTATATAATAGTTAAATAATACAGGAGCCAAGACACTATAGATCCTTGTCTATTTTCTTTGAGTATTGAATTTTTCTAGATATTTATTTATTTATTTAATTTATTTTTACATTTATATACCGCCCCATTCCGAAGACTTGGGGCGGTTTACAGCTTATAAGCAATACTCTTACAT
>JANHFL010006341.1:10034-28078 GCA_032468155.1 Oxyrhabdium leporinum | reverse complement strand
TTCACCAGCATCTAAAAGTCAAGAGTTTCTTTATCCTGGCTTTATCCTAGCATATCATAAACCAATCAAAATAGGCAGTGGGATCTTCTTAATTGGAACTAAGACTGCTATCTTAGGAAATTAGGTTTTGCTGGTCATGTCAAGGCTCACTCTCTCCAAATGGCAAAAAAGAAGCCAAGGGTGTTAAAAGTTGAACTATGTAGATGATTTAAAATGTGAGTATGACAGCCTCTGCAGTCTGGGAATATTATATAGATTCAGATTTAACAGGGACTATATAAAACCCACAGAATTGTATGTCTGGAGTATAGGAACCAAACTGTTGGCTTTGACATATTTAAAGTGCCAGGTTGTCAAAGAATAAGCTGAAAGGAATGCCTTTGTAATTCATTTTCATCAAAGAGATTTATTTTGGCAAATCGTTCAGAAGGATTTCCTTCCTGATAAAGCACTCTCTAGGCTGGGATAGGATTTCCTGGAAATATAGGCATTATCTTCTCTTTAATGCTACCTTGTATTTCCCAAGATGATCGGTTTCAAAAGTTGACGAGGTTCTCAGCAGTTCAAGCCAACATAGCCACTCTCTCCCACATGACCAATAATGTTAAAAGGAAGAGTTGCACACTGGTGAGCCAAGAGAGACCAAAACGCAAGCCAAGCATAAGTTAATATACCAAACTGGAGAAAGTAGACCCAAAACATTTCAGTGGAGACATCCCCTCCCCACCTTTTCCAGGACTCTGACACATTTTTAAATTAAGCCCAAAATAAAACTACAGACTGGAACCCTCTAAAAGATATGTACAGCATTCAATTTTCCATAGCTCATCTCTTTGCAATTATTGTGGTCCAGGAACTCAAACTCTGAAGAAATAGTCCAACTAAACCAGTGGAATGTCAGCCTCAGAAGACATCTGGTCAACACAAGCACCAACAGAGCAGCTGGAGCAGTCAGATAAGGATCCATTGCATTAAAGCTCTCAGATTCCAAGAGTGTGGATAGCAGAATAAAGACATTCAATGAGGTCTCTTGCCAAGGAAAGGAGGGACTCCTTTGATTACAGACAAGTGACTATAACCTGATTTAAAAGACAGACCTGATCTATGCTGGAAATGAGTTCCTGATTTCCTGTTCTGGGGTATTATTCTGTGAATCTTGCTTGAGAAACTCTGACCCTGGGCTGGTAGATAAACCCTACTGGGCTCTCTGAATTTTGAACTGGATTTTGACTACTCTTTAGTATGCTCTTGTTGAAAGTGAAACCACTCAGGTGAGCTTTCTTTTAACAGAGACTCTGTTTTGATCTACATTCCATTCCTTGTCTGCTGCTGTCTCTTCAGCCTTGAGTAAGTTGCTGCTGTCACCTAGTGAGGCAAGTGCGAGTTTGAAACCTGAAACAGGACAAGAGGGGAACTTAGGATGACTGATTATGTGTCATGAAGTTGTTTTCAATTCCTGGAAACCACGTAGATTTTCTCCATTATGATCCCTAACCTGGTCCTTCAGCTCTTCCAATGGTGCACTGTACTGCCACTGTAACTGAGTCTACCCACTTTGCTTGTTATCATCCTACTCTTCTTTTTCCTTCTGTATTTTCTTGCATTAAAACCTATTCTGCCAAAGTTAATTAATATAGTGGGCAGGGGGTACAAAACTTCCAAAGTTGAAGTATGTTCCAGCGTTCCAGTCCAGCTCTAGTAAATTCAAAATTGTAACAACGTGCTCTAAGATTCGCTAGGTTTATTTGTTGCAATATTGCCAAACACAATATAAAACAAATAGAGCATTAAAACATTAAAATTAACTTTTTAAATTGTTAATTAAATAATTTTAATTAATTACTTTTTGAGTTATTTCCTCTAGGAACTCAAGCTGACATAGAGGTTTCAATACAATTTCCCCACAAAAAGTAGCTTAAGAGATTATAGTTAGCCCAAAGTAGCTAGTGAGCTCTATCGTCAGGTAAGACCTTGAACCCAAGCCTCCTTTGTACCTTGACAGAAAATGTAAGAAAACTACTTTTGTGAAGTTAGATAGGAAGGTTGTGGCCATTGAATCTATGGCCATAATTTATCAGTGTTCAACTCTTGAATGATATTATTTGGGTGCCTTGTGGTTGGCAACTTAGGCAGTTTAGCAAATGAAAAGGCTTAAATGCTAAAATATATGTCTATTATAGATAGGGGAATGATAGTACTTGTCCATATCCTGAGATTCCATAACTGTAAAGCAGAGACATCAGCAAGCAAAAAGCAAAAGACTTGTGGCTGAAGAATTAAGTGTTGCTTCCTTCTTAGACCCAGAAAACACAATTTATTGTGGCCTTTCTAGAGTGGAACAAAAATGAGCAAGCACCTGTAATAAATGCAAACTTTTCCCTAGAGGAAGGGGCTTCTGCACCCAAAGTATTACTATATTAGGAGGATCAAGAGAAGCAAAGCCAATTTAGGTTTGCAGCAACTTGAATATAGGCTGCAAATCCAGTGGCTTATGATGTTGCAAAGCCTTGTGTTGGGGGGGGGGGGGTGGTTTCTGAAATGTGCAAGCCAAATTTCCGTTTATTCCTGTTTCCCTTTGAGACAGCTAGTCTTCTGTTTCATATTCTCCATATCCTCTCTTCCTAATATTTTGTAGATCTTATCTGATTGCTCAGTGCCTCCCTTGCTCAAGGTTTGGATAGGAAATTGTTCTCACCTTTATGGTCCTAGTAAAAATGCACAAAGGCCAATTTTTATGCTGCATGAAATATATAAATGTAGTTCATTATTCTAAATTTGTCTTAAAATGATTAAAAAAAACAACATCCTGAACCTCATGATGGTAGTATTACAGCTAAACATATCTATGAAGAAACTTAGATACAAAGTGGGTTATACATTTTATTAATTTCCCTGGCCTACAAATTTTATTTATTTCCTAAAGCAGCCCATAGTCATTCTCATGAATCTCAATCTAGTCATCTTTAGGATTTACAGGTACCTACCTGTGAATAGAGCCTACCTACAACTGGAAGTTAAGTCAATAAATGAGGGATCAAGCAAACTGTGACACAGAATGCTTTGTGAACCCATTGAATAATTAGGCAATTATTATGCTTAAAGGAGAAATTACTTATAAAAGAGGTATGGATCAGGCTTCACAGTTTTATGCCGTTTCCCCTCAGGGAAACTCCTCAACAAATCAATGTAGATACCCTTTGGACAATCCCAACGAGATGACTGCTGAGAATGAAACGGACGGGGGGGGGGGACGACATATATTTCAATGGTGACTAGATTCCTTCAATTAAGTGCCTCTTCAAATTGTTATCACGCAAAGGGGGCCAATCCAACCCCAACATTTCAAGGAAAAGGTACAGCTCAGTTTCTTGTTATTTGCTCATTCTTAGAGCTAAACTATACAGCACACAAAATATATAGTATATCATGCAGCTATCTTATTAAAAACATAAAAGTATAGTATGGTGCATGCAATTCAACCTAGGATACTCATATGCATAGGATGAGTGAAATTTATTTTTTCTCTTAGTCCTTTTGAAAATGAAACTTTGTAATATCTTGCTGCATACATGTAGGATTAATAGTACCAATACATTTAAAAATAAATAAATAAATATTTTTTAAAATGCATCTACAGTATACAGGGAAGATTTCACTAATCAAAGGGGAAAGAGTCAGGCTCCTACTTTTTAAATGATGGCATTGGCTCTTATTTAACTACAGTATATTTATTTTAGATTTTTAAACTAAAATATTTTTAAACAAGGGAACTTGCATCAAAATATCATCCTCTTTGGTTTGTAGAACTTTCAGCAATGAGTATGGTGTCTGATGCATGGGTTTTCTGGATTAAGTTGGAGAACGTGCTACGGTGTTTCTTGCCAATACCTGGGACTAAATCCCATTCAGCATTGAAGAGGCTACTTTACGGTAAGCAAACCGAGGCCTGTATCAAACTAAAATCCTGCACGTTAATAAACAAAACTGTCCAGTTTACTGAAAATTGCATTAGACTACACATTGGCAAATAGCTTAGAAGACTAAAAGGCAGACAACCTATTTGGTGTTGGACATCATTGTGTATTTCTAAAGAAAGCAGCAGATTATCTAAAGTGTTGTTCAAACTGTGACAAGAAGCAACTAATCTATATTAAGTGATTTTGAGTAATTCTCAGAGTATTAATGTCTCATGGATATGTTTAACATTTCAGCATAGATAATATGCATTTAGAATGGAAAGACATTTTACTGGAATGTACTTGCTGAAAACAGTTCCCTTGCTTTTATCTGCTGTGTAAATACCTATACATTTTTATATTTATTAGCATAATTTCCTACTTCTCCTCATTCATTTTATAGTGTTGAGATTATCTTGGCCTTCCCCAAAATAATGAATTTGTGCTATCGTCTCTTTACTATGTCATGCCAATATTTACAAGTATTCAGTCTTAATCATTTGCATGGGAGAGGGAGTCTTTTGTCTATGTCTAACGACCCAGCAGTAGGAAAGCAGGCGGCCATGAGTAGATAGATGGGTAACATTTTGGTGGGCAACTTAATGGCGACATGAAAGGATACCTCCCTCCGCCAATCCATACTGAATGACCCGTGCCCCCCTTGCTTTTCTACTCTATACCTCCATGCTCCCAGGAATTCCATCCCATCCTACATTTTAAGCATCCTTGAATTGCAACAGAGAAGCCTTGTTCTTCTGTTTCCACGAAGCTAAATTATATCAAGCTCTTCCCTGTTACAAACTCTCCATGGACCACCAAAGAAGGTAGGACTGAAAGAACAACCTCTTCCTTGTTGCTTCGATTGTTCTACACCAGAGCTAGGAATGGTACTATAAGAGGGTAAAAGGAAAGTAGGATCTGCTTCAGGGTCAAAAGAAATAAAATAGGAAGGGAGGGGAAGGCGTCCCTGTGGGCAAACACCTGGGAAAAGGCATGGAGACTAGTAAGAAGGAATAATTCCTAAAAAGAAAAGGGGACACTAATAAACCTGTTCATGTAGGTGAGGCATACTTTCCCTGCATGACTAGGAAGAAGAAGAAACGGGAACGACCAGTGAGATCTTGCGGTGCCACAGCCCAATGGCCCATTGGCCCAGCCTGTTCCCCACGCGCTACAATCCAGACTAGAGTTCCTAAAGTAGACTTCGGAAACAGCTGAGGGCAGCATGACCAGCAGGTTGAATTTTCAGGAAAGCATTATAGGAACCCTATATTTCTTCAATGGGCCTATGAAATACACAACTGTTGTTTCATCACATTTGCACAAGAAAGTTTCCACAGCAACTGGGGCCAAACTACCTCTGCAAGTGATCTCATGCAGTCATTTCAAACTTAGGAAAATGTTACCATCCATACAGAAATTTAACTGGAAGGAAATACTGCTTTGAGGGAAGATCTGTAGGTGATCTACAATGAACAGGTATATAGGGAATGAAAATGATGTGTTACGTTCCTTTTCTTCTGCATCTTAACAGTGCTCTGATGCAATCCTAATTATTCATCTACATCAGGGGAGTCAAACTCGCAGCCTGCGGGCGGGATGTGTCACACGTTGGCCACGCCCACCCGTTTTAGAGAAGGGGGGGAAAGTCGCGATACATCATGTAACAACCCCTGATCTACATAATACAGGTATAAGTAGCTTGAGTACATTCTCACACTGCAACAAAAATAAAAAGACAATGCCTAAAAGTTTTTCATGATCTTGCCATTAAAGAGCAACAGAATGTACTTCCATATTTTTGTCAAGTCATTAAAAAGTAATCCATTGCAATCTCTGCTACTTGCAATTGCAACATTTCTATTATTTTATAATTGTCAGCTCTTTGTTATTGTTCACAAAGCCAGTGAATTCTTTTACTGCGCCCAGTTTTATGTATGGTTTCTCTTTCCTCCTCACCCAATTGTTGCCTTGGTCATGGCCTAACAAGCCTCTTCTACAAGGGCTTGACGACATGGTCATCAACTGAGATCTGCTCAGTTCTTTTTGCTTAGCCCCCCTCTCTCCCCCCTCAGGACACTACCGTCTATAGTTATTAATGCTTGGGCTGCAGAAGATTGGGGGGGGACAACAACGACAGGATTTTGCAGAGGCATTTGCTTGCATAATGTTTGACAGGTGCAAACTGCTTCTTGGCAGTTTATGTGAGAACCTTAGTTACGGAAGTTTGCCAGGTGGCTAAACACACCATTCAAAGCACATATCTACACTTAGCATTATCTCATCACCCATTAAGGTAGACAATTGATGTTCTTAGTATCACCTGCAAGCGATCCTCAGTGGGAGGAGAAATGACACCAAGGGAAAGCACTAATATTTTAATTTGCTCTATGTGACAAGAGCACCCCCCCAACAGTCTTCGGTTCAGCCACACGTCAAACTAATAGACATCTCTACTCTCAAATACTAATGAATTGTATTTTAATAAAGCCTTTAGGTTATGCCCTAGGTGAAATCTTCCTTAACTTTCCCTAATTTTAGCAGAGTGATCAAAACTGTTAATTCCTTCCTCTTGGTCCAGTGTTTAAAAGGATACATCAGCTTCAATTTAAGAAACAGCTTAATAAAAAAAACTATTGTTTTTTTTTCCACACATCTGGAAAATGGGAGTGGAAAATGGAAAATTCATGGAGTAGTCAGAAGAAAATTGATTAATCAGTTTGAGACTTTCTAGCACAGCTTGACCCTTGGTGATTTTATAGAGGTTTGTGTAGTTTTCTTGACAACAGTACCGAGGGGTTGCCATTGCCCTTTTAACTTTTTTAAGCTCTTTGTTTCACAGATAGCTACTACCTGGGCTTCAAGTAGTCTATTGCTGCCTTACAACCATCTCACAGGACTGGAGGTAGCCTTCAGTGGAATTCAGACCAAATCTAAATCTCATTCCAATACGTCTATTTGCAAGGTATGTATATTTATCCCTACAGATGATATATGCAGTAACAATGTAATTTGGCAGCTAAGTCCCTCTGAAGGCAACAGGGCCAAATTCCAATTTAGGGTTATAAAAATGTGAGATAGGGGCATATGCTGGTAAGTCTATGAAATCACTTGGAAAGCTGCTGACTATCAGTTTTGATTTGTGAGCCCAATTCATAGAGGAACTACACCAGAATATATTTATTTAAAGGTGCTGAACTTTAAAAAAAGTAGGGTTCATTATGAAGCATCCTTCCTTCCCCCCATATACCTACTGGCAGGAAATCTTGGGAATGGCAGACTCAGTCTCTCAGAGGAAGGCTGTCAAAATCCAAATCTCAGATCATTTAATTTAGATGATCTATCATATCATATGTTTCTTCAATAAACTCTGTCAGTGGGAGCCCAGCATTATGGGTTCATTCAGGATGGTTTAGACACAGTCGGGACAGACCAGCAGATAGAGTTCATCCAATAAAGTGTTCCGTTTATTGTTTTATACTACATTGGTATTGCTTCAGTTTTTACTGATAGTCTTAATCCACGCTCCAGATCATTTCCTACAAGCCTATTATATTATTTGCAGAGTTTTCACCGTTTTCCTCTTAGTTTCATCATCACGTCTCATGCTAAGTACATTGGGCTATAAACCTACTCTTCCTCTGATGAACTAAAATTAAAAAGAGTTTCTGCTTTTATCTCTTACTTTGCTGTTCTAAATACTGTACTGTAGATATTTTCCTCTCTTGAAACTCTTACTTTGCTGTTTACTATTTGCTTTGCTCTTATTTGCTGCTTTAAATGCTGTACTGTATAGTTTCCCCTCTTCCTTGAAACTGCTTTCACTTTCAGTCTCTTTACCCAGTAAAATATTTTCTTGGCCCATGGGCTTTTTGTGACAGCTGTTCTCTTCGCCTCTTGGGAGATTCCAGATGGCTGAGTCACTTGGGAAGGCATTTTACCTTTCATTTCAATGAAACTATAGCCTCTTTCATTACTGCTTGCATAAGCTTTCAAGGACTTTTTTTTTCTATCAGTCCCACAACTGAGTTTCTCCTCCTACTTGTTCTATGTCATTCTGTCCATAAAGCAATATGCTCTAGGCCAGTATTTTCAAACTTGACAACTTTTAAGATGTGTGAACATCAACTCCCAGAATTCATGCTATATCATGCTGAAACCAACATGCTGACTGGGGAATTCTGAGAGTTGAAGTCCACACATCTTAAAAGTTGCTAAGGTTGAGAAACACTGACTTACAGTATTGTCAGTTATTTCCAGCTGTTCCTTTTTTTTCCCAGATAGCATTTCCTATCTCCACTCTATTGAAACCATTCTTAATGCTCTTCACTACTCCAGACTTAACAAGCAGATCAGTACTCACTGCAGCTGACCGATAGGAGAGGGCAAAGGAAAAAAAAACAAAGTCCACCCATCTTAAAGTTACCAAATTTGAAAAACATGATGCTAGGCTAATATAGGCTTCCAACATACTTCACACTACATCCCATTAACCACTCCGTCACGCAGTCATCACAGTTGCGATGAATCAATAAATAAATCTTCCCTCCAACTAGCCACTCTGCTTCCATTATCCGCAACTGACAACCAGGCAGAGAACCCGTAGGGTTAGTGTTTCTTTCTTCTAGAAACTAATGAATCTATTCTTTGAGAAACTTGGTTTCCTCCCCCATCAAGGAGAGGAAGGGAAGACTGTTTTTCCAATATATTGTTTTTCTTTACACATATTTATGAAGGAACAGTTCACATTTTCCAAACTCTTCTAAGAAAGCTTCCTTTTACCTTTACCTATTTAGTTTTCTTTTCACTACCAATCCTAAAGCCATCTGTTAAGGATTTTTTTTAATGCCTTCAAATCCATTCTTTTAATCGTAGAGACTGTCTGGACCAGTCCTTATAGTTTTTTGTTGTTGTTTTTTAACAAGCGGTTTACCTTTGCCTGCTTCCCAGGATTGACTGGCCTAAGATTACCCAGCTGGTTTCATGCCTAACTCACCTAATTTTAATCACCCCACAAAACCAGCTTTTGTATTAAAGATTAAGCACCATTAATTCTAAATTATAGAATGGCCATCTCAGAGATCTTATTACATTTTCCTTATTAAGCAAAATTAAAACACAGCTTCAAAGGCATTATTCTATTTGGGCAAGAGTCACCACTTCCCAGAAATTCAATGCACATCTTTCACGTTATATAATCTTGGATATTTCAATGTCATATAAAAGACTGGAGATCTATTAATGTTCTCATACATATTTTGTCATTTAGTTTTTAAATTAAATATTTTTAATTTATATAATGTAATGCCCTCTAAATGTTTTAATTGTAATTCCCATGTTTTCCAGACACAGACATAGTCTGCCTAGGTTGAGAAACATTGGGCTAACTTTAAGACATGTGGCTGGTAGGGAATTCTGGGACTTTTAAGTTCACACAACTTAAAAGTCATTAAGGTTGAGAAACACTGGTCTAACCTCCTTGGAAAACGTATTTTTGGAAAGATTCACTCAGAAGTAATCCCATTTAGTTAGTACACTCCTTGGAGGCAAAAATCAGCTGTTCTGATGCTTTTTCAAGCACAAGTCCAAACAACACAGGTATCAAAAGCAGCAACACCTGTTGCCACATATGTTCCCAGCTGACAGAGCTGTAAGACCTAAGGGGGATAAAAACCAAGAAAAATGAAAATTGCTTCCAGGTCCTTTTTTGCTTCTCCAGATTAAAATCCCATTCCATCCCCATTTTCTTGAAGGAACCCCCACTACGGAGCTCACTGGCGGTTATTTTCTAAGCTGACATTCACTGCTTCCTTAAAAAGTTTCTAACCCAACCCAACAGTCAAGAACCACTACTCCCTTTTTTTCGGATGGATTGAATGTACAGGTAGTCCTTGACGTACAACAGTTCACTTGGTGACCGTTCAAAGTTACGACACCACTGAAAAAAAAGTGACTTATGACTGTTTTTCGCACAACTGTTGCAGCGTGCCCCTGGTCACCTGGTTAAAATTTGGAGGCTTGTCAGCAGGTTCCTGTTTATGACCTTTGCAGTGTCCCAGGGTCACGTGGTCATCTTTTGGGAACTTCTGACAAGCAAAGCTAACTGGGAAGCCAGATTCACTTAACAACCATGTTGCTAACTTAACTGCAGCGATTCACTTGCAGATTATTTCTGCCGGCTGCCGGCAGTTCGACCCTAACCGGCTCCAGGTTGACTTCAGCCTTCCCTCCTTCCCAGGTCGGTAAAACGAGGACCCAGATTGTTGGAGGCGATAGGCTGACTCCGTAAACCGCTTAGAGAGGGCTATAAAGCACCGTGTAAGGCGGTATATAAGTCTAAGTGCGACTGCTATTCACTTAACAACTGTGGCAAGAAAGGACATAAAATGGGGCAAAACTCACTAACAATGGTCTGGCTTACATAAACAATGGTCTGGCAACATAAACGTTGGGCTCAATTGTGGCCGTAAGCCGAGGACTACCTGTATTTAAGGTTTCCTTTAAAAAAGAAAAAGAAAAAAAAAAAGGACCCCCAAAAGGCCTCCCCCTTGGGGGCTCAGTCGGGGAACCGGTCCCCCCCCTCACCCGACTCGCCCTTCTCCGCCTCGGCCCGGCGGCAGCTCGAGCGCAAAGGGTGTGGCGAAGCGAGGCATTAATAGCCGCGCGTAGCCCGAGAGAAACTCCGCGGCTCCGGGCGTGACGGAGCCGGTTGCGCGGCTTGCTGCTGGAGCGGGCGGGGCCCCGGGACGCCTGGCGGGGGTGCGGTTTCTCCGCTTTTCCTTCGGGCCTCGTTGAAGACCCGTTTTCGGTTTTGTTTTTCCCGTCCGCCCCACCCCACCCCCTCCACAAAACCATGAGCGGCTCCAGCCCAAACAAAGGGGAGCCCCGGGAGAGCCAGGCGGAGAGCAAAGCGGAGCTCCCCCGGGAGGAAGTCGACGGAGCCGAGATGGACTGGGAGGCAGCGAGGGTCGCCTACGAGAGCCTCGGCGGCAGCAGCAAGAGACCCCGGCCTGTGAGCATGGCGGGGAGGAGGAGGGGGGGACGGGACGGCGATTCCGTCGAGAAGGGTCGCCGGGGCAAAGCGCGGGAAGGGGGGCGGCTGCGGCGACCCCCTGGCCTCAAGAGGGGGAGGGACCGGGCCGGGGTTTTCTTTTTCTTTTCCTCTTTTTTTCCCTTCCACGCGGTTAAAATGCCCCCGCCGCCTGCGCTTCGCTCCTGCTCCTGGTTCGTGGGCTTCTGTGGAGCTTCTCCCCCTCGCCTGTATTTCCCCCCCTCCGCCCTTCTCTCTCTCTCTTGTCACATCTGGCCTATAACTCTTGGGAAGAAGAGGGGAGAGAATTCCTAATGATATTTTTTGTGATGCAGCAACAACCATCTGGCTTGCCAGCTCCTTCAGATAAGGAGTAGGCAGACTCCTCTGAGGCAGCTTCCCTTCCTCCTTTAGCAAATTCCTTTGAGAATGTGAACATTGAAGACACAACGTAGGAAGGGGAAAGTAGCATAGAAGAACCCATGGAAGAGGAGTTGGGCAACATGAATGGGTAGTTGATGTAGGAGATGACCAGGCTGAGTCCAAGGGAGGGGTCAAATGCTTTATCGGTCTCGAGTCCCTTTGTGCTGACATAAGATGTAAGTCCAGCCCACTTGAATTCCATTGGCTACTACTAATTTGCTTTGATCATTGTTAGTTGAGATTCTTGTAAAGAGCATACGTTTGCAATAAATCTTTGAAGAGTCTGGACTTCTGATTTTCTTGTGCTTGACAGGGGACTATGGATCTAGTATAATGTTAATGAATCATTATTTGGGCTTATACACTCAATTCAGTTTGATTTGAAAATTCAAATTAATTTCAAATGTTATTGTTTTTATTATTCATATTTATTTTCTGATGCAATGTTTGAATCAGTTTAGCTGATTTTTTTTTCAAATCAAAGTCACAAAAGTATTTTTGTATCAAAGAAATCTAGTGATGCTTCATGATCATCAAAAAGGGAAAATTGAACAGAATCTGTATCACTAAGACTTTTTAGAAATTGGCCCTATTATTATTGAAGCCTGTTCGAAGTCTGCTTCTGGAAAGATAAAATAGAATTGTTAGCAGAATCCAATGTTCCATTTGCAAAACAATTCTTCTGTAGCCCTCATAAATAAGTCTTCATAGTTAATCCAATGTCTACTTTACTGACTGACTTTCAATTATTAAAGACGGAGGATCTGCTTTGAATATTTTCCTTATTTGGCTCCATCTCTATTGTCCTTAAGAAATGTTTCTTCTTTTCCCCTGAACTTATAAAATAATTTATGTAAAGTGGTCATACAATTTGTCAGTTTGTGTTTTTTATTTTGGAGTCACTGGGAGTTTGTTTTTGTCCTTGTTCTTTTCAGTGTTATAGTCTAATCTTTTTATTTTGTGTTTAATTTGATTTAGCATAGGTATATTATATTTAATCTCAGAAACATCTGTTTGGGAAAAAAAATGTAAAAATTACAATAAATAAATGATTTGATAAAAATCCTATAGTAAGTGAAATCATGCATGTTGTTATAAAGAATAAAATCAGAATGTTTCAGATTTAATTACAAATGAAAATGTTAAAAGCTTAAATAGGCCTAACCAATCCCTTAAAACTATATTTCTAACATTATTTTACATAGCAATAGTGACAGACAGAGCACAATGACAAGCTTAACAATAAACAAACAATATTGGGTCTGTCCACCCAGAAATGTATGCCTGCTTGATAAAGAGAGACAGTAAACAGCAAGAGATTAGCATTAAAGGACATAAAGAAGATACACTTGATCATCTATCCTCAATCTACAAAACACAAAGTCCTTTCGTGCAGATTGGCATTCATCTGACAAAAATTTGCTTTAAAAATATAAAGCTTCAAGAATAAAACAAAACAAAAATATCATCCTTCAACTCCCTCAGTTCCATTCTCTGCTCAAGTTCTTTGCATACTTAATATACCTGAAATTTGCATTTCTGATGTCAGGCATGAAGAGGTGGGTGGAAAGTATTGAAATGCTGAGCTTTATTCTAATTGCCCTTCAAACACACAAAGCTATCTCTGTCTTCACCTCCTGGGGGGAAAACATCACATAAAAGACCATTAACTTTCACAATTTGAAGTTCATCCCCTTTATTTGGATCTAAAGACATTACATGTTTCCGAGAAAGACCTCAACCTGATGTTAACAGCAGGCTGCTAAAGCTATGTCTATATTTCACCACCAGCTGTCCTTTTCAGTGCAATAGGAAGAAAGAAAGAAAAAAAGAACGGAAAATATTCCACAGCAATTCACATTCACAAAGAACAAGAGGGTGATATTGGCAGCTCCAACAGGGGTTCAAAAGAGAAAGCAAATAATTCAATATTACTCAAACAATGTGAAGAATATTCTTTTATGAAGACCATATATTTGGTGACTGAGATTGCAATGCTAACGTTAAAGAAATACTATTTCACAGTAAGGGAATGTAGCATCAAAAAAGGAAATACAGTTCTATAGGAATTAGTCCTTCCTTTCTCCTTTAGTTCTGTTATTGTTATGGCGCAGCCAGTAAAACTAACTTTTCTGGGCAATAGGAACTAAAAGAAAATTGAATATACTCTTTCTGTATAGAGAGAGTTTTGTGTCCATGAAATGCTCTACCTAAAAAATAATAATGGAATGTCATAGTCATTGAATCTTTAACTGTTTAAAGACACCTGGATGACATTGGCTTATTTCAGAACAGTAAGTAAAGTGAGATCTCATTTGTAATCTGAAGGGAAAGCACTAGGAAATACCAGATTTTGACTAAGCTTTTTTAAAGTGAAAAGGTGCCTACTGCATATGGCAAACCATTTTTGTTTTATTTCTAACAAAAACTATATGCATATATCCATGCTAAGCACACCTTAAAAGACACTTCCCATTGCTTTTAATGTACATTAAATATAGTAATGAAATGGTTAAATGCTAGTCCAAAGCAAAATACCTAGCTACCTTTTTTTTCATAGAAAATAAGTGTTTTAAACGTTTGTTTGTTGTACCACCTAAGTGCATACATGTGACTGAAGAGTAGAGTTTATATCAACAAAAGCATATTAATGAAAGGATTGGGGTTTTTTTACTAGCTTTTTGTTATGCAAAGAAGTATAAAAACTACAGTAAAAAACTATATTAAAAATATAAATTCTATAGTAAAAAAAACACTAGCATTCAGATAAATACCTTATCCTTTTAATTTATAGTCCTAAGCTATCTTTCAACGTTTATTTTTTCAGAAATCAACGTCAGAAATCAGTTCTACTACAGAAATATTGCAATTGAATAGCTCAATTGATAATCAAGTTAGACAGTTGCAAAATTGCTTTTGGATTTCTTAGCAATATTTAATTTGAGTAATCCTGCAAGTGTTCCTTTAATTTTTAAATGTCATGCTCATTTTCTCTTTCTTTCTCTCTCTTTCTCTCTCTTTCTCTCTCTCTCTTTCTCTCTCTCCCTCTCGTCTACTACAGTTAGGAACCTAATTTTTTTTTTCATTTTCCTTTGTATAAATTTCAGAAAAGAGACAGTATGTAGTCATGGTTAAGTGTTGAAGTGAAAACAGAGAGATGCAGTTTCATTCAATGAGTCTTAAGAACTTTGGTCTAATCACTCTGTCTCAGCTCAACCTATCCCATAGGTTGCTACTAAAGATAAAGTATGTACTGTTTGAATTAGAGAAAAAATGGGATATAAATCTAGCAAATATATTTAGCATACCATTACTGTTCTTTCTCTCTCTTGTCTCTCCTCCCCCCACTCTTCCCCTCTCCCTCTCCACCCTTCTCTATCCCTCCAATACACTGCACTCAGACTCAATTCTCCCTTAATAAATTAACATATTTCCAAAAATAAAATAGCCCTCACAATTTAACAATATTTTTGTCATATTTCTATACTCTATTTTCTTATCCAAGCACATAAGACAATGATTATAAATTCTGTATACCCTTAAAAATAAATTAGTTTCTTTTCTTATATTTTTGTCTTGATAGTATTTCAAAAATTAAATAAATTTGTTAGGCAGAAGTTTATAAGTTCACTTCCCAAAATGCACAAGGCCATTATGATATTTCATGATTTAAATGATTTAAAGATGTAAGAAAACCTTAAAACCTTAAAATTAGTCTATGCCTATATTAAAGCATAATCTAATTTCTATAAAGTGTAGTTTAATCTTCGTGATTTTGTTTTTTGTTTTGTTTCTTAAAGTTCGCCTAATTTTTTTCTTCCTTTATATAGTTGCAGTGTAGCTTTACTATAGCTATTGTTCTACTTCTTTTCTCAATTTCTCTGTTAGTCAAAGCAGAAGTGTGTTCTTTACAAGTGGGTGCATAAACAGACACCCTTAAAATTGTCATAATGACTGGATTGAACCTTTGCAATAATACAGATTTTTAATGTTTTGATTAACATATCTTTTAATCAGGGCTTTGACAGTTTCATTGCTCAGCTGACTAAGGGAGAAATAATGAAACAGCCTGGATTGATGAGCATGCTTACTTGAGTCATCTTAACTGATTTTAACTTACAGAGACAACATTTCTCATTTAGTCTAAAATACAGACAGTAATCTGTTCATGGCAATGGAACTGTAGAGAGTTTCTCCATGTACCCACCACAAACAAAGCAGGGTATTTTTTATTTTTTTTTTCAGTGAGGCAGATGCTAATTCAAACAAGATTATAAAATCCTGTGAAACCTATGGAGCCTGAGAATGGATGCTGATTTTTTCCAGGACAACAAGCCAAACTGAATCTGTCACCATCTCTAAGACTGCATTGGTTCAGATTTATTAACTGTGGATATCAGGAAGAACAGTTTTCCAGAAATATAACATCAGCTTCATATGCATATTCCAACGCTCTTGTTAATGCATCGTGCAGCAAGAAACCACATTTATACAAGACCACAAAATCATAGCGTGTAATGCTGAGGTTAAATATCTCAGGCCAGAGTTAATCATTCTTTACCAGTCAATGGATTGTGAAAAAACAAGTTAAGGACAGATTTAATATCAAAAAGGCAGTTTCTTTCAGACAGACATTATTTAGTTTGTTGACCATTATAGCTTATTTGTTTATGAAACAGTGTAACATTCCTAAATATACTGCTTCATTTTTAAGGACATTCTCATTTTTATTATATCCATTTAATAGAATAACTTTCATCTTCAAGGTAAAAAAGACAAAAAGTGGTCTTTGTTCTTTATCGAATTGTTCTTTTAATTCACAGTTTCATTCTTTTACATATCTCTGCTCAGGCTGATATGAATTCCTTGTGGTCAAAAGGAATACTGTCAGCTGATTATTATATAAGATATTCTTGTTATGATGTCCTTCACAGTGAGTTGGATTAATATAAATTAATTGTTTGATGTCATAATGCCATTTTTTTTCAGGAAATCTGTTTGCCGTAAGATTTTCATAAATTCTCCGTTAAGCTTTTTATTTTTTTTATATATAAAAAAAACCTTCCTAGTTTGATTTTCATTCCCAATCGCCAACCCTTTATCTCAGAAGACTTATTGTATAATTATCACATTATGGTGTCACACGTGCTACATTTAAATGCTTCCTTGTTATTTATCCCCTAAAATCAAGGATGTTTGCCAATTATTTCTATAAGCCTTTAGCAAGTTATTCTGAGGAGGGTGGCTTTGCAAGATAGTACTTTTCTAGGTATTTATAGTATGGATAATTTTAATAAAAGATTATTATCTAAAAGTAACAATCAAATAGAAATAAGTTACACTGAACACAATTGAGTCAGCAATTGTCAACACAATTACTTTTCTTCCCATTTAGAAATGGGATGAAAAGATTAAAGAAGAAAAATAATAAACTTGGACACAGCACTGCAGATGGATCAGCAGCAGGGTTAGATGAAAATAGATATAGATATTTTTATAGAAGACATGTTTATTTTAAAATTTTACTAGCTACTTCCATAAATGTCAATGAGACCCACAGTCATACTCCAAAAACAAACAATAGGCATAAAATATCAAAAAAGCAACAACAACAACAACAACCCATAATGGAAATCCCAGAACATATCACTTCATTATGACAAATCTATACAATGGAGAGGAAGTCACAGCTGGGACAGATGAGGAAAAGCAAACTGGCTTTGGTAGAGAAGTGAAATGAAGCAGTGTTCTCTCTTCTAATTTTCTTTTTTTTCAATTTTTTTGTGTTTATACTGAGGCAAACTGGATTAGAAGTTGATTGTTTATTTAAGAAGTTGATTTAAGTTGGAGGAAGAAATGCCATAACATTTATCAATGTAAATGACCTGCAAGCTTTAATAATGAAAATCAAGGAGTGCAGAGAGAAAAAAATACAGTAAGATTGAATACGAAGAAATCCAAACTAAATAGAACAGGAGTCTCCAACCCCTGGTCCGTGGACCAGCATTGGTCCACAGCATACCAGAAATCAGCCATTCAAATAAGTGAAGTCCCATCTGTGGGATGTAGGCAGCATGTGAAACTACACCCTGTCCAGTTAATGGAAAAACCTCTGTCCAGGCCTCTGTTGCCCAAAAGGTTAGGGGCCACTGAATTAGAAGACGTACAGCTAACAACCTTAAAATTAACAGTTATTGAGGTAGTGGATGGTTTCTGGCTCTAAAGATCAACTAGCAAGGAACTATCAATCATACAATATGCCACAATGTTTGTTGGCTTAGTAAATGAAAATCTTGGAAAAGATATTCAGATACTGTAATGTGTCTGTACCTATAAAAATCAGAATTATGTAGCCAATTATTTTTTTCCATGACACTGTATGTAAGCAAAAGTTGGACAAATTTTTGGTGTTGGAAAAATTTCTTTAATAGTCAAGAAATCAGGCAAAGGTATCACATAACAACTTAATTTATTAATTCTTTTTGCAACATAAATGGGCAGGATAAAATTATATTTATTAAAATATATCATATTTCAGATTCAGCTTCTTTGAAAAGTTATAATGCAAAGAAACGTGGAAAGAGAAAGAAATATGGATAATTGGCCAGAAGGTGGATGAACTTAGTATAGTAGCT
>JANHFL010006340.1:40718-71223 GCA_032468155.1 Oxyrhabdium leporinum | reverse complement strand
AAAGATAAGAGACTAAAGGTTACCATGGTACAGCTGGTGATATGCCACCGTACCAGCCTGCATGTATAATCCCTACAATTTTATCCTTCATTTTGTATTTATTTCATTCACTATAATTTACAAAAACATTCAATCATAAAAAAGTTGTAAAACAAATCAAATGTTATCAATACAAATTTCATTTTCTTTTATTTCTGTTAAACAAAATTAAATATTCACAGATGTGTGCATGTATTTCATTCACCTACCTTTAGAAAAAAAAATATAAAAAACAAAGTTGTAAAACAAATGTTATCAAAATTCAATTTTTGCTTTCTTTCTGTTTAACAAAATTAACAAGAAAGCCACCTTCTCTAATGCTGCCTGACTAGAATTGATTATACATTATAAAACTGAGTTGTATCATTCACTTTTGAGATCTGAGAACTAGTGATAAAATAAAACTGCCTACCAGTCACTAGCAGTGAGATAGATAATGCTCATAAAATTCTATTGATTGTAGAATACATTGTTATTTTTACTTTGTCAGCTGGCTATATTCTCTGTTTTATGCCTGCCTTCCTCATAAGGATAAATTGTACAATTCTTTTTTTAACAACCATATTGTTGCATATTTTGTGTGAATGGGTAAAGGGAGGTTCAACAATATGAAAAATGTATAAGAAAGCCCATCTAATATACATTCCTAGAGGAATTAACGAGTAGTGGAAACAGAAGACAATTCATTCTGCAAACGTAGTCAAACTATTAAAATCCAGCAGGTAAGCCAATGTAAGCACAGGCCATTACACATTTATGGAGGACTTACATTGTCTTTTTATTGCCCGACATTGCAAAGAGACTCAGGAGAGCCATATTTCAATATTGTCATCACTACCACTTTTCATAGTGAAGCAGCTAAGTTTGGGAAAGGTGGCAAGTTGTTACCATCTCCCTGTGAGGTTCTCCCAATCTACTCATCCAGAACAGTTGTTTCACTATAATTGCACCATTATTTTTAGTGGAAAGGAAGGATATAATATTTAACTTTACTTTTTTAATGCCACATTTAGAAATGTATGTTTGATGTCTTATATTACATTTATTTGATTTAAAAAGTGTTCATGATTGGCCCAGTAGCTAAACCTGCAAGCCTGAAGCAGATTATTAAATGAGGATTGAATTTCATCCACATTAAGATGAAAATGGACATTTCTAGAAGCGGGCAAACAGGACAGTTTTAGACCTGCTGAGTTGAAACATCTTGTTGATTCCCATACCTCTCTTAAAAAGATTGACGCATGTCATAGCAATCTCCTGGAGCTATATTTTTGGATACCTGTGACAACCTGATTGGTAGAACAATATTAGGTGAATATTAATATTCTGAAATTCTCTTCCCCATACATAGAAAATAAGGGAGTTGACTTTGACAGAATATGCAAAAATTGGCATTTTATATCCCAGATTCACTGGGTTATAAAAAGGAAGGGAAGGATAGCATAAACACACTTGCAGCATTCTGCTATTTCAACAAAGTGTAGTTCTACTCTTCTTATAGAATACTGGCCTGGTCTCCTAGAGGAGCTGACTCCATAATAGATCAATGTGTTTGCAGAGCTATTGCCCCACAAGATTGCACCTGTATTTTTCAAATGCATTGAGACAAACTGCCTGGGCATATTTTTGGTATTTTTCTCCTTTAATGAATCAGTTGTCCACTTGGATTATGTTTTGTACTGGTTTGATCTGCCATAGTTTGACCTAAGTGTAATTTATGACTGCAGGCAGTATGAAGGGGTAATCTTTCTTTGATAAGGTTTACGTGCATGATTATTTTGAAGCTGAAAAATCAAAAAAATACCTTTCTGGCTGCCATTTGCTAACCTGGTCTCTATTTCTCCTTGGAATTTTTGGATAATTCAGCAGGTGGGATTCTATTTTAATTATGCTTCTGTTGTATAAGTGGGCTGAATTTGCAAGAACTGTCAGTGATTGCAAAGTCTAATGTAACAAATGAGAGCAGGTGCAGTTGTAAATAGTCCCTGATTAACAATTTTATTTAAATGATATAACAGGTTTCTGAAGGGCAAATTATTCCCACTGCTAAGGAGGTGTAGTTACCTTTTATTATTATATTAATTTTGTAAACCTAGAATATAATCATGTTAGCAATAACAAAGATATTTCCTGTGCCAAATACGTCAAAATTCATTGCATCTATTCCATCTCTCTTAAAGCAAGTGCAACGAAACAAGTAAATTATTGTTAAAAATGTTCCTGAAGGAGTTCACAGGAAATAGTTCAATTTGAAGATACACTCTGAATAAATTGATCTATACCCCAGAAGAAAGACTGAACAAGAGAAATCAATTAAACTGGCTAAGTAGTAAAGCAATCAGTGTCTACTAAGCGTGGAGCTAATACTGTCCCTGGCAGTAGAGCTCTCACTAGGAGTCGCTAAGTAACAACTGCAGGAGGATGCTATATTAACTTCTCATAAGTATCCAGTTGCTACTAAGGAAGACTATGCTGGACAAGAGGGGTTTGCTGCCAAATTTAGCATGGTTCTTTCTGTGTTAATGCAACATTTTATTTACTCTAACTAGAATTTGTCAATTTATTCTTAGAAAGCTGTTATTATTATTTTTTAATCACTTGGCCTTACTTATCACTAAACAGGAAATTTCCAGCTCCTAAGAACTTTGATTCTAAATCATTTATTTGGAATAATCCCAGTCTGGGAAACAATTTATCCAACAGAAACAAAAAAAGAAAGAAAGAGAGGAAAAGAAACAAAAGATATTAGCTGAGATACAAAGGAAAGAAAATGAGCTTAAAAATAGCTGGGAAATAAAAGTATTTTGAAACAAATAAAAGTTTACAATGACAATTTTCTAGGCTGATTGTTAAAAAAAAAATACAAAGTGAGTTAAGGTAAGGTAAGGAAAAGAAAGATAACCCAGGAAATAGTTTATAAACTAAGAAAGAGGGAAAAAATCAGGAAACTTTCCAAATCCACATAAAACAAGATAGGCCAGCCTGTCTTTCCTTGCAATTATATAATTATTCTTGAGAATCGTTTCTGTTTTCAAATAAATGAAATAAGGCAAAACATTAAAAAACCTCAAGAATCTCCAAACACATTACCCTCATAATTAAACCAAGCAGAAATAGCTAGGTCAGCATGTGAAAGGGAAAGAAAACTATAATATTTATTAAAATCCCATGGGAAAAAGTAGACTTTAAATTGGGGGTCAGTTTCTCCAATGTCTCTTCATTATACTTTCTTTTCTGCTGCTTCCTCAAAATTGATTGGAGAAGTTTCTTTTTCTTTTTAAAATGAGACTCTAGGCTATTGTTGCAAGAGTACCTTTGCTGACCTACTGAACTTAATTCAATATTTTTTATTTAGGACAAAAAAAATGACTATAAAAATTGCAATAGCAATGCCACTTATATGCTGCTTCAAAGTGCTTTACAGCACTCTCTAAGCGGTTTATAGAGTCAGTTTATTGCCTCCAACAATCTGGTCCTCATTTTACCAATCTCAGAATGATGGGAGGCTTAGTCAACCTTGAGCTAGTTAGGATTGAATGCCAGTATGTGGGCAGAGCTAGCCTGTAATATTGCATTCAAACCGCTGCTCCACCAGGGCTCTTAATGGATTAAATAATAAACTCATGGATTTTTTTAAAATTTACTTCCAACAACCACTTGCTGCTCGTAATTGAAAAAAAGTTTCCATGAAGGGATTAATTGGTGATTGAATCCACTTCAAATGCATCTATTAATTGTTCTTCATATGATGGCATTATTTTATAGCACACTAAATAACAGTAGCAAACATTGTAATATTAAATATTTCCCCTTTATAGATAATGCATGTATTGGATTAGAATATTTGGCCAATATTTGGCCATTATCCTTCTGTTCCCTTCCCACTGCCCAGAGTTAGTACAACCAATCAGAGCACAGTTCCGGCCAATCTGAACACACCCACGCCCCCAACCAATCAGGCCAGGCCTCTGCCGACAGTTAAAAGGAAGAAAACAGCTGCTAGCTCACATAGAGCGCAAGAGAACGAACCCGAACGTATAACCTGAAGATGGCGGGTGCGATCTCGCCGAAACGTTGCGAACGAAACCGCCAATTCTACGCGGGAGAAAACCCAAAAAGAACCAAAGATACACATACAAATACCCGTGAAAACCTCAAAAAACAAATATATATATATAATTTTCAATGCATTGTAATAATTTTATAGAATAATTCTTTCCTTCTTCCCTCCTTCCCCATATTTTTATTTATACATACAAGGAGCATCATGATCCATGATAAAGATATGAGATAGTTTTGTATCATGTCAATAAAATGATTTCATCATTGTTTCCCTCTTTCTTAATTGCAAATACTGTTTTTCAATCTTCCTGCCATAAGCATAAGGCAAGTATTGAGGAACCAAAATCTATGTCTGAAGTTCTCAGACAATTGCACACAGTGTTGGAGGAGATCCATGTCAGTCTATAGTAGCAAAAAAGGCATAAGCTTTAATAAGTATAGAGATAAAATGAGTTTGTTTCTGGGTTTTTTGGCTTTGAATTACAACTTTATTAATATTGGCAAATGAAAAGGTTGTTGATGAGCAGTAGTTTTAAATAACAATGTAGAATATGTTATGGATCTATTGATATTTGCATATAAGCTATCAATCCGTTTGTGTCATACTTTTACATCCTGTTACAACATAGTCACATTAAAAAGTAATAAGCATCAGGCCTTAAAATCTGTATTCACAGCATTTTTTAAAATAAAAAGCTAGAAGGGAAAGACCGCTTTTGCAAATGAAATTGTTGCTGTCAGCTTTTGTTAGAGTTGGGGTTATTTATTGCTAGTGGTGGGTCTGTATTCATTTAAATTGGACTATCTTCAACTCTTTTAAATGAAATCAGCATACATTTGTATACAAGCTTCTTCTGTAACTATGTGTGAAATCAAGTTTAGAGACAAATGTGGTGATTAAGTTCAAATTTCAACTTCTGGATTTTTTTTTAAACAAAGCCTCAGAAGATCATAACATTAAAAATGCTTCTTCTTTTCCAAAATAGATCAGTTCCAAGCTTCTGCTTAGTGTCTAGTGCTGTAGCAATGGCATACCTTATGTTCTTTGCAATGCATGAAAGAAATCATTGTTCTCCCTATGAAGACAAGAAACAGAAAAGCACACGGTCGTAAACAAAAGGTTTGGACCTCTTGCTGAGTGTTTCCAAGCAATGAAAACTGTAATGCAGACGAGCAAAACTTGCAGATAATGCTGTCAAGAAAAGAATCAATTCACAAGTTTGCTTTATTTAACTCTTCTCAAGACAGATTTTGAGCCAACAATTTTTTATACGCAGCTGTTTGTTGGTTTTTAATCCATGCAAAAATCACCTGGAAAGCTGATGAGTCTTACATTTCCTTTGTAAATCTATAAGGTATCCAAGGAAGTCTTGTACGTCTATCTTTACTATCCAGTATACTTATGGCACTGTCAAGATATTTGTTATGATCTATCTGACATGGCTCTGTGTTCACACAACATTATAACTACTCTTGGTGTTTTCAAATAAAAGAAAGTCAGAAGAGATTCAGCTGCCCCTTTGTAAATTTTAGAAAAGGATTGCAGACTGGATATACTATGGATTTCTTATGAAAAGGAATACATGCTGGTTACCTTTTGCCCCAATATTGATCCAGTGACAAATGAATCTCTGTTTAGATATATCAAAATGGTCTCAGTAATGAAAGGACCATTACCAGAGACCAATTCAGCATGCTTCAATTAATGGAGAATCAGCAAAAAAAAGATAAAAAAAGTATCCAGTTCAACATCTATGTCCAACAAATGTTCTAAGTCTACAAACAGAAAAATAAGGAAACATTTGGATTTTTTAATAGTATGTCAGCAGTATCAGGTAAAAGGTCTACAGCAGGGGTGTCAAACTTGATTGTGTCACATGATGTATCGTGATGTATCGCAACATTTTTTGCCTTTGCGGAGCCAGGATGGGAGTGGCCTGCATGTGACACATCCAGCCCACGGGTGCCAGTTTGATAGGCCTGGTCTACAGTCTCTGAATGACAGTAACATCCATTTAGATGTTATAACAAATAGCAATTGTTTGACTTGTTGTCTAAGATTTGTCCCTTTTTTATAAGCCATCTAAATTAACACAATTTTGCCATTGCAGACAAATTTCAGATTCCTCCTTTCTTTCCTCACCCCCACAAAATTATAGTTTAAAATTAGATCATTGCACAATGCTAGCAATCTATGCAATACATTGATATTTTTTCACTGATTTTCCATTAATTGAAGTATGGTGAATTGGTCTCTGGAAATCGTCCTTTCATTATTGAGACCATTTTGATATACTACCTATTCTGTCAATTATCAGAATATTGAAATCTCCCTCCTTTCAGGATTTGGGATACCCCTAGGCTCCTACATAGTCTACAGTTTTGGCATCTTATGTAGCTCAGATCTCTGCAGAATTAAATACAGTAACCCAATCATTCAGATTGAATACATATCAATATGCTAAATTGTTGATCTTGTCAGGACGTGCAAGGTTAGTAAATGAACGCAGGCTTCTGCATTCTGCAGGAAAATCTCTAAAGAGCATGAGGTAATATTTAATATATTGATGGCATGTCAGAACCTGGAATTTTTATTTTTCAAAAAAGTACTGAAGCAACACCAAAGCAGGTATTTAAGATTACAAAGTAAAACAAAAAGTGCTGCCTTTAAGATAACATAAAACATATACAGCACCTGATTATTTGTAGATGTTAAATATCACTGGGAACTGGGAACTTCCTGACTGAAATCTAATTTGTGTAATCATATCCACTTTAGATTGCTATTATTTTCTCTTGCATATTTTGTAATACATAGCTTGAGAGAAAATTTAATCTATGTGTAATTTTGGAAAGTTCAGTTTATTCATAACCAGCCATTACTTGTATTAACACTTGGATATTAGGTCATTCTAATGTTTATGCTGTTTTTATATAACCTAATATGTAGTGGTGGAATGTAAAATTTACCACCACCAGTTCTATGGGCATGGCTGGATGGGGCTTGGTGGGAGGGTCATGTGACTGAGAGGGCATGGCCAAGTTGACGTCATTCACAGCAAGGTGGGGTGGCAAAGGCAGCCAAATCGGGCTGCTGCTGCCACCAAATGAAAAGGGCTCAACTCTGCACGAAGGGAGGCAGAGAAGTTCGGATTTGGCATCTCCTCCTTCTCAACCTCAAACATACGCACAGAGCAAACACACACACATTTCACAGTGCCGGAGGGACTCGCCCACGCGCTGTCTCCTCACAGAAGTTCCCACTCCCAGCACTGTGAAATGTGTACGTGTTTGTTCTATGTGTATGTTTGAGGCTGGGAAGGAGGAGATGCCAAGTCTGAACTTTTCTGCCTCCCTTCGCAGCGATGCTGCTCAGAAGGCAGCCATAAAAGCCTGTCCCTGCCCGCCACCCCAACCCCCACCTGGCTGCAGTGTGCAGAGTGACTGGGACCCGGAGAGATGAGCCCTTTTCCTTTGGCGGCGACAGCAGCCCCACTTATCTGCCTTTGCATGGGGCCAGATGGCGGGCAGCTTCGAAGTACCTTAAAAAGACAGGCTGTGGCGGCTTCCTTCCGAGCAAGCAGGGCCAGCCTCGGTGGTGACCTGGCCCTTTCTTAGGCGCCACGGAGCTCACCTTTGCACTCAGTAGGGTGACTTCTCCCCACTGGTGCTTTCCTGTACCAGAGTGCCAAGAGGCCAAATTTCACGATGCGCTCTGGGCCTGTTGGCACTCTGGGGCTGGAAATGCAATGTAGAGGCCAGCACAAAGAGGATCAGAGAAAGAGGAAAAGTCACCACCTCCTTCCCTCACGCCAGCTGCTCCATTTCCCTCCCCCTTCATTATCAAAGTGGACTGCTGCGCTGCAAAGGAGAGGCCGGCATGAGGGAACTATGAGGAGCAGGGGAAAAGGAAAAGCCTTCTTCCCTTGCGACGGCTGCTCCATTGCCCGTTTCACCATTCCACCCCCACACCATGGAGCTTTCATCCCCCCCCCAGATGCCCTTGCTTTTCCCAAATTCTCCAAGCATTTCTTTGCCTACCTTATTTCCAGCTCCATTGCGATTCTCCTTCTTGAAATTCACTCAATCAATTCCAACTTTGTGAGATCTTTTTCTTTTGTGAGAAGTTGAAATTGATTAATCGAACTTTTTTTTAGGGAAACTTTCATTTCCCTGCACACTGGCGAGAATGAGAAACGCGATGGATCTGGAAATAAGATAGGCAAAGAAATGCTTGGGGAATTTTGGGAAAGCGAGGGCATCTGGACAGCGGTGGATGGGGAAAACTTTTCTGTCCACAAAGAGAAGAAGAGAAGAAGATGCTTCCCTTCCCTGGAAAGAAGTCAGGTAAATATGGTGGGGCCACGTGCAGAAGGGAGTAGGGAAGGAAGGAAGACAGTGGGGAAGGCAGGGAAGGCCTCGGGGGAAGGCAGGGAAGCATGATGGGGCCATGGGCCATGTGGAGGGAGTAGGGAAGCCAGGCAAGTGGGCCTGGCCATAGGGACCTCTGGGAAGGCTGTGGGGAAGGCAGGGAAGCATGGCTGGCCCATGGGGGAGGTAGCTGGGGAGAAGTGAAGGAAGACTCACTAGGCAAAGATCAGCTGGGCAGCATGGTCAAGGCAAGTAAAGGAACCAGAGAGAAGCAGCAACTATGCCGCGGACATGACTCTAGGTAGGCGAGGCGTGAAAAGAACTGAGTGGGAGGGGAGGGGTGGGGAGGGATGGGGCCAGTCGGTGGTGGCATTTGCCAGTTTGCCGAACTGCGCATAATCGTCCCTACCAGTGCTCAAGAACCAGTGTGAACCAGCTAGATTTCACCTTTGCTAATAAGTTTATAATACAATATCATGGATATGAATAAGGTCTCTATTATATTACTTGGAAACTCATTCTGTTCTTTTCTGATTTTCAGTAGGCAATCTTATGTTTTTCTTTCTCTAAAACAAACTAAAAAGAATAAAATGTAAAAGTCACAGGAAATAAAAAAGAAAAAAGAGAAAAATAGGAAAATAGGAAAAGAAAAAATAAGAATATAGTGTAGTAAAGAAAAAGAAAGGAGAATATTATCCAGGTCACTTTCTTGGTTTATTGTTTGTACATCCCTTTTAATTTTTAAGACATCAGACAATTTCTTTTGTATGTCCATTTTGTAATATTTTTGCCATGTCATTCTTGTAGCCTTTCACTTATAAATACACTTTCAAATCATATCTTTTAAACACAGGCTGTCTATAGAGGCAGACAGTCTTCTGGGTCCATTGTTCAAAAATATACTTCAATATGGCCAACATTAAAATATTATGCTGCAAGGTTGACTCAGTCTTCCATCCTTCCGAGCTCAGTAAAATGTGGACGAGATTGTTGGGGGCGATATGCTGACTCTGTAAACCACTTAGAGAGGGCTGTAAAGCACTATGAAGTGGTACATAAGTCTAAGTGCTATTGCTATTTATCTGATATATGTATGTATTGTATATATTTTTGCTTAAGTAGCTGGTAGGAGACTTATTTGGACAATGTTATAATTCACATAAGTCAGTAATAGTAGTAATTCTTTTCCTTTAATTCTTCTCTGAGTATTCTTGTCCTTTAATTATAATATTTAGTTTCCATTAGTTCATATCTTCTGGCCCCAACACAAGACCAGAACAACAAATTTGGAACAACATGAACAATTTATAGGTTTGAAAAATGTCCTCCTGAAATATTCTGGAATGGCTGGCTTGAGCAATGGAATGGACAGTAGGTGTTGCATATAACTAAATTGAATGTTGTCAGTCAAAAGCTTCAGTAGATACTTCTTAAGCACTTCCAGAGAAAGAGAGGAACTCCTGGCTTGAGAATATTATGTGAATAAGCTTCTGCTGGGAAGTCAAATTGTTGAATGAAGTTCTCTACATCCTTGACATAATCTATGAAGATTCACAGGATAAAGATACCTTCTAATTTTGAGTCCTATTTCACCTCTGCACATATTCCTAATATTCTCGATTGCCAGTTTTGCATGAGCCATTTCCCTCCCAATTCAATGGATGCCTGAAAGGAGGCCCATTGGTCTAGTAGGCTGACAGAGGCAGGACATCCATCTTTCCTACCTTCCCATGCCTTCTCTACCAAACTGTAATTTTTAGTATGATAAAAAGGAGACTCTACTCAGTCATAAGAGTAATCACACTATTTTTTTTCAGACAAATTTAAATTAAATCATCAGTTTTTCAGTTGTCCTTCTACTCTTTTGTTGTTTTGCACTGTTTGGGCCAATTCCATTTGAATTTAAATCTCCAGCTAAGTACATGTTTCTACCAGACATTGAACCTTGCTGAGTAACTTTAGACTAGTTACTCCTTTTAGTCACTGTTTCTGCAATAAACCTAACAGGATTGTGGTATTATAAAAATCAAAATAGGGAAGTCTCCATATAAACTGTTTTCTGGCTACACACATACACACAAACCCATATATACTTTACATATATACACACTCATTTTGCTTGAAAAGGCTGAAAGATTATCTTCCTGCTATACATAAAAACAACATGGCCTCTAATTCATATTAAATGCAATTCTTTCAGTATATGCCACTATTAACTGTCCTGCAGCATTCAGTCAAACGGTCATTTACAAAAATATGCTTTAGAATTGGGTCTGATTCAAGGGGTATGCTTAGAGCTGCCAAAGGCCTGCCCAGATGAAGAAAGCCCCAATAAATGTTTCACTTAAAGAATTTACTATAGCTACAGCTCTCAAGGGGAAAATAAAGCAGAGAATTGCTTTTAACCAGGGTGGATGAAGGAAAGTGTAATTCATGTGAAAGGTTTGTATTTGGAATGCCATACAGAAATAAATTTGTCTAGTCTGAAATAATGGACTCCGAATACATTCCTACCTAGATTGTAGTGGTGTTCTGAATGACCCTTATGACCCTTACTGTAATTGCATGAATACTGAAAAGTGAGAGAAGGAGCAGAATGGATTGTAGCCTTTTAGTCCACAAACAGTACATAAAGTAATTCTGGTTCCATCTGAATGTTTAAGCAGAAGTTCAACAAGCTCAACAAGAGATAATGTGCTAATGGATGCACGTTTCTGGCATCAGGACTGACATAAGGACCTCATTGAATACTTATTGTGGCATCCAAGTTAAATTTAGCATTTCCTAATCACTAATAGATGGAATAATGTATCTGGAAATGAAAAGGTAAGTTATTTTCAAAGTAAAAAGTTGTCTGACTCCAACATCTTGCATAACTGAAACCTACCTTCCTTTTCTTCTTTTCAAAAGAAAAAATAATAGAAAAGTGATACATGTCAGGTTATAAAGATAATATCATCCAGCAACAGAATACCAATAGAAAAACAAATGCTGATGGCCCATCAATGTCTGGAATTCACTCTCCTCTTAATCATACTGTATCTAATCAATGACCTCTTGTTTTGATAATTATGCATCTTTCTCACAAATTTTCAGTCTCAATAAATATTAAGCTTGTTGTCATCAAGCTCTGAGGATTTCACACTTATACACATTTCATTTAATTTGGCAAAGGCAAAGCACACAGTTTCATAGATCTCACAACTGAATTGCAATTTGATAAATTTAGTAGAATATGATAAAAGAAATGTATCAAGAATTAAGTGTGAATGTTTTACTCCCTGTGAATCCATGATGAAATGAACATAACAAAATATTCTAGCGTTTATCCTTAAAAGAAAAAAAATCTTATTCATACTTTTTTTTAAGTGTAAAAATTCATGTTGCATTTCAGTGATGCTTCCTAAAACTATCACATGGCTGTACTTCTCTTGAATTATCATTTGGCCATCCTGAGACTAAGCCACAATGATGTCAAAGTGATGAACTCTGTAGTGCTATTCATGTGCTGAAAATTATTCAAAATAATTACTTTGGATCTCATATCAGCACAGTATCTCCTTTTCATTAAAGTGACTTGTATTATAAGATGTAGTTTTTTTCAATCAAATTAACTCCTTTCAGCAGGTGCATCTTTTTTTTTCCAGGTGCATGAAAGACAGAAAAAGGAGGAGCTACCTTAATGAATACCAGAGAAAGTTGCTGTGTTTGTATGAAATACAAAGCACTTTCCACCAAACATTTTCAAATGTGAACAGTATTGATACATTCAAGCTCTTTCAAGTCACACCAGTGATGTCTTATTTCCAATGTTATCTATATTCACTAGGAGATGGTGAATATAGCAACAAGGCAGGATTCCATATACTGCCACTACTATACACAGTCCAACCTATCAAAAGCAGGACTGTAAAAAGAAGATTAGGAATAGAATTCAAAACATGCAAGAAAGATAGTAAGAGAACACCTATCCACTCTAGATAATTTCAAATCACCAGAACCATATGGATTACACCCCAGAGTTCCAAAAGAGTTGGCAGATGTGATCTCAGAACCACTGAACTATATTTTTCAAAGATCTTGGAAGTACTAGAGGTCTGGAAAAAGGCTGATGTCCCATCTTCAAAAAAGGGAAAAATAATTGAAGCCAAGAAACAATAGAACAATCAATGTGACATCAATAATTGGAAAGATCCTGGAAAAGATAGTTAAGCAACAGATATATGAACACCTAGAAACAAATAAAACAATTATTGAAAGCCAAAATGGGTTTGTCGAAAACAGATCATGCCAGACAAACCTTACTGCATTCTTTGACAAAGTGACTAAATTAGTCGACCAACGAAGTACTCTGGACATTGGACTTGTATTAAAAGTTATTGTAAGTTATAAGTTAAGGACTTGTATTATAACTATAAGGACTTCAGTAAGGCATTTGACAAAGTAGATTATGACCTACTTCTTAGTAAGAAGTTAGTAGTATGGGTAATATGAGATAGACATCATTGCCACCAGATGGATTCATAACTGGCTGACAAACCATACTTAACGTGTAGTCATCAATGGAATTGCATCTATATGGAGGGAAGTATGCAGTGGAATACCCCAAGGTTATACTTCAGGCCCAGTACTCTTCAACATCTTCATAAATGATTTAGACGAAGGGACAGAAGAGAAACTCATCAAATTTGCAGATAACAGCAAGCTGTGGGAAATAATCACATTTTAAAAGATAGGCTTAAGGTCCAGAAGAATCTCAACAGACTTGAACACTGAGTCCTATTCATCAAAATGAAATTCAGTGGTGAGAAAAGTAAGGTTTCACACTTAGACCAGAAAAATCAAATGCACAGATATAGAATAAGTAGTTCCTGGCTCAACAGCAATAACTGTGATTTCTCATAGTCTAGAGTTGGTTGTTGATTATTTATTTATTTAAATTTGCTACCTATTTCACTATGGGGCCACTCCTGGTAGCTTACGACAATAAAAAAGAAGAAATGAAAAGTATGTAAACAGAACAAAAGTAAATTAATATAACAGTAAAATAAACAATGAAAAATGTCACAATAAGAATACAGCAATATGATCACCAAAAGAAAAGAAAAAAAGATGACCAGGTAGAAAGCAGAGGCAAGGGGGCAGGAGGTGGAGTCTGCTATTAATCCAGCAGCCACCTGCCGTGGGAACTCCCCCATTTGGACTCCATGTCAACAGGCAGATCAAGTTCTTTAGGCTCTTGCTGAAGGATTGAATGTTTCCTGGACTGCAGTCCCTAGACGCTTTAGCCAATAAAGAAAATTTACAGCTAATCTGATTCTGTGCTGTCCTAGAAACCAGGAAATTGAGTTGTGGGCCTCTCTTAGACATAAAAGGCAACTGGACGACTTTGGACAAGTCATCTGATAGGGTTGTATAGAACTCAGAAGGTAGTAATATTAGGTATATTTAGTGCATGGAATTATATATTTTAAAAATGCTGGATAAACATACACACAAACACATGAAGCCAAAGTCTTCCACAATCCCATCCACCCATCACAGTATTAGTGGAAGCTTCTGTTTTAGCAAACATCCTGCCATAATTATACAAAGATTTGGGGAGCCAATCAATTATCACAAACACCTTGACTGACATAAATTGAGACATTGAACAATTTCTGGTTTGCAGGTTTATAGTCTGCTGAGTTCAACTTTAAGTAGCGTACAACTTCCCAAACTTTCATTTTATATAAAAAAAATTAAAACTGAGACCAGTAAATGATAGAACAGTCATATAAATACTTGAAACCAAAATGAAGAATGAAGTGAAGAATTTCTTTTTATGAAGAAAAATCCCCAATAACTGCCTTCCAATCATGCATCTTCTCTTTTAATAAAAATATAAAATGATGCTCGGTCTTCCTCCTTGAAAACTTTTCTTTCTTCACTGACCTCTATGAAGTTCTGTCTCTTGGCAGCTACATAATAACTTGCTGCCCTTTGCTTTGTTAATGAAACTATGGCCTTTCTCAGTGACTTACCTTTCCATCAGAAGTTACAGCTTCTGCATCAATTTTGAAGTTTCCTGGCACATTGGTTCCCCCTCTCAAACTTTGTTTAAATAAAAAATGATCTTCAAAAAAATGAATCTTTCAATGCATACATTCCAAGGATGCTTTTGTTCTAGTGTATGAGTGTTAAGTCTAGCATGAAATGTCAGAGAAAATGTCATTCATCTTTCTCTGTTCTACTTCAATCCATGGGTCATTTTGGAAGTGTCAATGAGGTTCCATACTTTGGTATAAGGTGCTTTGGCACTGAGGATATTACTTTAATGGCACTAAAAAAAGAGTTCAAGAATAATCTGTTTCATTGATTACTTTTAGGATTGCAAATAACAAAAGAGTAAAACAAGCTTGAAATCAAACGTTGCCCATGAGCATATTATTATGTAATAAAATTGTACTTTAGTAGAAAGAGAAAAAGACAAAGAGGAAGTTCACTAAACAACTTTGTCAGAGTTACAGTTGTTACTGTCAGCCAGATGCAAATGGACCAGACAAATTCAAGATAAATTCCATTAAAAATTTTGAGTAAATGCAGTAGTCTTCCCAGATGTTCCCTTTACCATTCCCATAATTTCTCCATCTATAAGCTTGTTCCAGAATTAAAGTCTATGGTTTTGGATGAAGCTCAGATATGAAGAAGTCTTCAATAGCAACAGATTTTTCTTTTGCTTAGAAAACAAGTACTGTTGCTGTTTCTGCCATTTTAAAATAAAAAGATCTCAGCAGGCAGCAAACCTTGTCTCTGTTAAAGTTAAGTAGGGATGAGTTTGATGAGGGTTTTTTTTTGTTTTTTTGGATAGGAGATCAGCAGAAAATCCCAAGACCATGACTGAGATTGAAAAATTCAAATATATATATATATATATAAAACATATAACATATGAAAATTCCATTTTAGTTAAACAGTGTGTTGTCTTGGTACAAATATGTTTAGGAAATAATAATCAAAGTTTTTACAACAATGTTCATTACATTGGTATTAGTTCTATAATACTAATAATAATATTTGCTTATCCATTTTAACAAACCTCCCTTGTATTATTAGTACTTTTCTTATATCTACATGTTTCTAACTTCTGCTATTGATAAAATAAGTCCCATGTCAAAAAGTATTCAGTTTTTTCCTTTTCCTTAATTGTAACTATTAATCTATCCATTTCTGCATATTCTAATATTTTTAAAATCACATTTTTGTCTGTAGGGATTTCTTCACTTTTCCATTGTTGTGCAAATACAACTCTAGCTGCAGTTAATACATGTAAATTTAAATATAAATTCCCCTTGTTATACTTATCCGGTAAAATGCCCCAAAAAATATTTCTGCTTTAAATTTATATGTTGCTTTATCATTTTTTCCAACCATGTATGTATTTTTGTCCATTTTTTTTTTTGCTTTTGGGCATGTCCACCACATATGATAATATGAACCAGATATCTGATGATGTTTCCAACATTTAGCGGACATGTCCTTAAATATCTTTGCCAAGCTTGTGGGTGAAAAATGCCATCTATAAAATGTTTTATAAAGATTTTCTTTATATGCTGCTGACATCATTAATTTATAATTCCTATCCTACAATTTCTGCCATTTGTCTAATTCTATTGTATAATCAAAAATTTTATCCCATACTATCATTGTCTCCTTTACTTGTTCACTTTCCATTTTAATACTTAATAGATAGTTATATATTTTCTTTATTATTTTTTCATCCATCCCTGTTAATATCTGATCCAATTCTGTTAATTCTTTATAGAAGCCATATATTTTAGCATCTTTCTCATATTGAGATTGTATCTGCACTTGTAGCCACCATGTTATGTCAATCCCTTGACTACTCAATTTTTGTGTAGGTTTGAGTTCCCCCTTTTCATTCAAAATGTCTTTGTATCTTGTAATTTTTTCCATATTAATAACATTTGGATGTATCAGTGCCCAGGGGTGGGCTTCAACAATTTTATCAACCGGTTCTCTGCCTGGTTGCTGGGTGGGTGTGGCCATGGTTGGCATGGCCTAGTTAGCCTCCTGCACCACAGTGGGGGGGGGTGCGCATTTTCACCCTCCCTGGGCTCTGGAGGCTTTCCTTAAGCCTCCGGGAGGGTGAAAACAGCCTCCCTGGGTTCCAGAGCCCCTCTGGAGGCCAGAAACACACATTTCCAGCCTCCCCGAACTTCTGGAAGGCCATTTTTTTGCCTTCCCTGGGATCTGGAGGCTTTCCTCAAGCCTCCAGGAGGGAAAAAATGGCCTCCCTGGGCTCCAGAGGCCCCATTTTTTGTCCTCCCCGAACCTCTGTGCAGGCCCTGCACTTACCTGTGATCCAAAATGGGCCATGTGAGACTCTTGGGGGGGGGTGGGGGGGGGTGGCCAGGACCAGTCAAGGGAGGATTTACTGGTTCGCAGAATCAGCCATAAAATTAGCTCCGGGTTCGCCCAAACCCATGCAAACCCGTAGCAGCCCACCTCTGTCAGTGCCCCCTTCTGTGCTGTTGCCATCTCCCCAGCCTTGTGTATGTTCACAAAATTACCAGGATGATCACCAAATTCAATTCAAAGGAATTCTTTTTTTTAAATTTATTGAGAATTTTCATTACCTACAAAAATATTTAGAATATAAAATTACTGAAACAAAAGTGACCATATATGTAAATGCTAATGACAATTCGTGGAAGTTCACATCTTAGGTTCAATTTCCTGTGTGATAAAGGTAAGCTTAATATTTAATGAAAATTAGAGAAAGCATCAGTGGAACTTTTCAAACAGTTGCTTCTCCTTGATCAATACTGAAAGAAATGAGTACCATGTGGTACCAAGAGAATATCTTACAAAAAGCAATAAGCTAACTCTTTTGAATCTAATATTAAAACAAAGTCATTTTGGAAAACAAATGTTTAAAGAAAGAAATTATCTTGCTGCTATTAAGCAAGGGAAGAGGAGGACAGACGGAAGGAGAAGAGATAGGGAGGCAGAGGAGGAGAAAGAGGAAGGGGGAGGTACTTACTGTTCTACTGGAATTCTGCTAGGATCCCATTCTGAAAGGTAGTGGATAGACATAATACTTTTTGTGGGTTTACTTAATTAATAAGTGGTACAGCCTGGCTAAGATCATTTTGTTGGGCTATATCTCTGGCATGTTCCTTGAAAGTTGCTTTGGCCTGATCATATCCCAATAGAATCAATACATCTGTGGAGAATCTACAGTGGCTTAAGGTATCTCCAAACAATTTTCACCAAGAAGTCTGCAATCTTTTTTGAAGAATCAAATAAGCCAGACAATATGGGTTGTCAGTAACGAACATATGCTGTTTAGACATGAGTTTTAATTGGAATCATTTCGGATTCAGCCCAAAGGGTTGAATTAGGAATATAATGAAAAACCAGGTTACTTAGGAAGTTTGACTGTAAGAATATGATTCTAGGTTCTTTATACATTTATTTCAAAGCTGTAAGACAGCTGTGATATTATTTTGACCTCAAATAATTTTAGTACACCACGTATGTAATTGGTTCATATCATGCAAAAATTGTTTATATATGATTTTATCTTTTTTCAACAATTAAAAGGAGTACAAATTCTGATTTAAAGAAGAATATGGAAAACTAATAATGTGAAAAAGAAATAAAAAAAACTCTAAAGAAGAGTTTTCAGTCTTCTTGACAATTATAAGTCCTTTCAATTTTTTTTCTCTCTCTAAGACTACATCATAGTTTCCTTCTTTCCATAAACTACCTTTTCCAATCTTCAAATGCATAAATTACAAGTTCACTTTTCTCTTTTTTTCAGCAAAAAGCCCATAAAGGATTTCCAGTCACTAATATAGTTATTGATCTCTCTCTAATTAAATCAGTTAACTTTGCCATCTCTTTTATCCCCACCTACCTTTCTCTAATGTGAATATTTCCATTTTTGCAGTAATGATATATAAAAATATCCCTCCATGGTTCTTTTCTAATTGACACTGCATTAATCCCAACAAGAAAAGTTCTGGTTTCAGTTGAATGTTGATTTTTCAATTCTTTGCATCATTATATGTATATGGTGGCCTAGAGGTGGAGCTCTCACCTCACAATCAGGAGGCTGTGAGTTTGATCCCAGGTAGAGACAGATATTTCTCCCTCTGGACACAATGAGAATATATCTGCTGAACAAAACTCCGCGTCGGTGACAGGAAGGGTATCCGACTATTAAACACTCTGCTAGCTCCGTTCAGTTGCCCAGATTCCATCCCACAAAGGATTATGGGGTTGTTAAAAGCTTATGATTATATGTATTTGAATCCTAACATTTCTGGCTTTTTAATAAGTCTACGAGGCATAAAATGACCCTTCATGTTGTCCATATTTCCAGCATAAATTTGAAGAACTTTTAATCTGGACACATTTTTGTGCAGCTATATACCAATAGTAAATTATTTATTAAAAATCTCTTTTCAATAATAATTTAACATAAATTCTCTTTTAAGTTATAAGTTAATGTAAATTTCTATACACTTAAACATATATTCCCATGGTTCTATTAATATGTAATGTTCAACAATCTTAGCTGATCTTATTATATAGTCTTTCATTTCTTCTTCCATTTCAAACCAATTTTTTTTTTACATTTTAAAAATTGCATGTTCAGCATTTATACATAGTTCAGTCTCAAATTCTGTCTTCTGCTGTTTAATTCCAAATCTCTTATTATCTACCTTAATATTTCTTTTAACTATGCATATGAAAACCATTGAAAACTAAATTCTCTGCTGCTATTTGCTCTCTTGATTTCATTTTATATTCTCCATCTTCCTGTTTGAACAAATATGTGAAAAATAATCTTAATAAGGCAACTTCATTTCTTCTGATATTCTAAATTGTCTTCTGATGCCTCTAAATTTGAAGCTTCTATGACCCAATGGTGTGAAAAATAATTATGAGGTGTTCGAAAGTCTGAACTTGTTCAATATCATTTCTCTTTATTTATTTACCACTTATAATTGCAATTAGAAGGATTATTGAAAAAAAATGTATTTTGGGGGTGGGTGGGTTCAGACTTAGTAATGAATTGTTGTCTATGTGGTAGGAGGCAGTTGATTTTAGGACTCCTCAAACTGAGGCATAAAGTAGAAATGATGCTGCATTATCACAACAGAAGTGTGATTGGTCTACCAGTTGGTTTGGAGGAGGATAGACTAATTTTGTAAGTCTTGCCACTATATCATTAATACAGAAATTAAATAATAATTTAATTTCTAGCATATGACCTTGGTTTATATACCTTATAACTTAGCAAGAGAAATGTCCTTGGTAGTAAAGTACTCTCTTGCAGCATTTTAATGAGTGTTAACCAACTTCTATCAATAAAACATCTTTCCAGTTTCAACAACAGACATTCTTTGTAGACAGAATTGAAAGCTTTAAAAAAAATCTATAAAAGTCACATACAAAACAGACCTAGAGGGAAATATATATATTTTCAATTAGATGTTGTAGAATTAAACACTCCATGGCTAGACCTATCCTGAACCCATCTTGTTCTTCCATAAAAATGATCTCTATTACCACAAACAACTTTGTACATTGTGAAACTCCTGATCAGATTCTTCTTTAATAATAAAATAGCATGTTATAATTATATGTTCAGCATTGTGTCTTGTCTGATTTATACTTGACAACTAACACCTAATCATTCCATGTATACGATGCACAACCACATGTAAATTCCTAGTGTTGCTATTTATGATTCTGGAAACTCTCAAACAATCCTCTACACCACTTTCTGTTAATATTTCAAAAATAGCCAAAAAGGATAAAGGATACTTACTCTGTTTTGCTGTTTGCTTTTTACTTTGCTGTGTATTAAATTCATTTTTGTGCAGAAATGTCAAAAGCAGAGGAACTGAGAACAAGACTAGAGGCTAAGTCATGTCAAGAAAGATCTGTCAAGTTTGTTTTTTCCCAAATGCTTTTTAAAACATTTCCTGCCCCCCCTTCCTGATCAAATTACTGTAATTGTTGGTAAATTCAATAAAATGTATGCACTTATTTGAAAAAATGTATGTCTGTATTTGTCTTTATCATATATACAGGCACAAGCACAACTATACCTAACATACCATATAAAAATAAATGGACTTCTTATTCTCAAATAAATGGACTTTTCCAGGAGAAAGTGCAACTGTTGGGGATCCCCATTTCTGTGAACTATGTTGGGGGAATCAGAGATGTTGTTTTTCAGAAGCAGAACTTAGTAGAAATTAAAAACCCCTTAAAAATTAAGTTGGCCCTCATTGCCCTAGATTTTTCTAAATTTCCGAAAACTGAGTTATTTCAGAGGGCCCATGGCGAGTGAAATGATAGCAAGTTGAATTGTCCTTGGGATAGTTAATATTATATATATTTCTCTTTCTTTTCCTACTTTTCATGATTAGAAACCACTGAATATTCATAATTGTAGTAGGTGATAGTATAACAAAATGCATTTTAAAATGTTAAATAAAGGAGAATGCATACTTCTGCATGTACTCCCCTTAACATATGCACTTTTGTACACAATTCTGAGGATTATATCATAAAGTTTAGAACGTGTGATTTTGAAAACTTTTGCATTCTGGTTGCATATTTTATATTGTTTTGAATATTTTTAATATTGCAATATCAGTGAACCAGTCTTTTTCTTTTCCACAATAGTGATGTCAGGCGTGTTGTGGGCCAGAATTCTGTCTGTTTGGAACCGAAAGTTCCACAGAATCTTGACTTGCTCATTTTCAAGAACTTTGTCAATTTGGTGTTCCCAATAATTTTTACTTCAAACCCAAACTTCTGGAAAAGTTTCCAATGTATAATTTTGACAACTCTATCATGATCTGTGAGATTTTGCTGCAGCCACTGATAAAGTGACCCACTGTTTCATCTTTCTCATTGCATAAGCGGCATTTGCTATTGTTTCTAACATGTTGAATTTTTGCTTTCATGGAATTGGTCTGCAAGGCTTATTCTTGGACAGCCAAAAATGAAGCCTTCAGTTTCTTTCTTCAGCATTTCTGATCTCAACCAGCTCCATGTTAGACTTGTATCGAGTGTTCCTTCAATGTCGTCCAGGTATTGTTGATCAATTATTATTATTGTTTTTGTTTATTATTATTATTCACACAATAAAATAAGTTAAAATAAGTTATCATAGCTTTACATTCTCAGTGCTTTAAAGATTCTACTACTAGCTATGTCCTTTTATAGTTATCCATCCTAGTTATTTATAGTATTTAGATTATATTATAAAATTAATTGTAATTTTACGTATTTTTATTTTAATAACTGTACTCTGTGATTTTACCTTAATAATTTATCTTTGCTTATTTTATTCTATCAATATATTTTTTTCATTTTTATTCCTATTGTAATTTATTATAATTGTTATTGTGTTCTGTGTGGGATCTACAACCAAAATAACATTGATTGATTGAGAGTTTTTCACCCAGATGCTCAGGGGTTTTTTTTTTAAGTATCCTGACATTCCATGCTTTTGCCTGAAAAAAAGAGTTGGCTCCTTTTGAAAATGAATAGTACATTAAAGTAAAATGTTTATTAAACTCATGGTCTCCTCATTACTTGCCCTCTTGTGACTTCTAAAGAAGCTTGCATAAAAGGTCTCATTTGCATTTTGCATGCCTAACAAAAGTGATGAGACTGAAATGATGACTAATTCCAATACAGCCATGCTATATATTAGAAATTGATCACCTCATTATTTCTTCTCTAATAGTCTCATTACGTCTGATTTTGGTATGTGTGAGAGCTTATTTTTTTCCTCTCAGTCAAAGGAATGTGTGCAAGTAATAGATCATTAATTTTTATAGGCTCTTGTGTTTCTCCCTGGCTCTTCTCACAAAATACACTGACGATTTTTGATGACATGTTAAAAGCTCTTTCATTATAGTCTGTATTTATCTCTATATAAAATGTGGTTGCTTGTAATAAGGCATTATTTATTTATTTATTTTTAAAGGAATAACCTAATGCATTTTTCCCAAACTTCTTATTTTACAGCAGTTGCAATATTAGTTAAGGTAAGTTTCAAAAAATAATAATAATGAGGCACTATATGGATCCAGCCAAAAATTGTCAGGTTTAGTTGAATATGCTTGTTCAGATTTGGCACTCTGTCTGACAACTCAAAATACCCAGTCAGTTTGGAAATTTGTTTAGAATGTGATTGAACTGAACTGAAACAGCAAATAATACAGATTTACTAAAACAAATCACCATACAATTTGAATTGTCAAATGAAACTGGATATATCCAAATCAGCTAAATTTAATTCGGACTGATTCAGACAAGTTGGCTGGATCCATATTTCAAGTTGATTTAATTCAAAGATTCAAATTAACACTGATGATATGACCTGAACTGAGGCCAATTCTCATAACTATACACATACAACACAAACACACACAGAGACACAAACACAAACACCCACAAATCATTTTTGCCTTCCTAATATTTTTGTAAGTATTGCAGAATCAATAGAATTGATATTGGGTATATATGAGCACTGAAAACCAGCACTTGCCTGTCCAATAGTAAAGCATCAATCAGTTTTTAGCTTTTATTAATGATAGCCATAAAAAATCTGCAACAAGCAATAATATAAGAAAAGATCATGAAACTCCTGCCACTTGGACAGCTTACAGCCTTCAACCTCTATTAAGGGCAATTCTACTCGGGGTTTAGGAAATAAATCTGTTATATAGTTAAATCATTTCCTGTTATTGTCTTCCTACCTTAAAGTCAGGCAAAGACTCCCTGTTGGTTAGAGTACTGTATAAGCTGTCAACATGCAAGGTTTCTTCTGCCCTGTTCCCTTTAGCTGATCTACAATTGTGCAAAAATATACAATATCCTTTTCCTCTGGGGCCTCAATTAAATTACAGTGCCTAATATTATCCAAACTTTTCATCAGATAGGACTGCCAGCCAAAATATTCAAGCAAAGCAAAAAAAAAAAAAGAATCCTAAACAACTGGAAAGAGGTAAATAAAACAAGATGCTATGAAAATAATTTGGAAGCACCCCAGAATTTTCTGCTCTGATCTCCAAAAATGCATTTGGCTAATCAGGAAGCATGGAACATTCAACCAGATTGGAGAAACTCAATAATTTCCCCCAAAATGGAAGCATCACTTTATTTCCATTGAATGAGTGCACCCAGTTGTCTAACACAAGTTGTACCACTGGTTTACAGAAAGAGGGAAGAAAAAAATTGTCCTCACCTGAACAGTGAGTGTCATTTTCACAGATCTGTAGCTCAAAATAGGTACATCTTTATGAAAAAAAAACACCCAGTCAAGATTGTTTATAATGGAGAAAAATATTCAAAAACAATTTTTTTGATACACCTTTTCTTAATATACACATAATATACATACAATATTTCCTAATATACACATACTCCCAATCTTCTAATATAGCAGTCACAAAGAGGTGCATAAGTTTTTACTCCATGGCTTGGCATAAAGCTGTTGCTTGAGACACATTTTATTTTGTTTTTGTATGACTTACTTTTCTATTAGTATTTATAACCTGCTCCAATCTCAATTGTTTTCTTACTATCCTATGTTTACCAAGCAATATATTACATAGTAAGAAAAACAAAGCAAACAAACAAGAACCTGATAATTAAGTCCTATCAAAGCCTAAGACTGATGGCTTTAGTCAATCACTGCAGTAAAACAAATTTAGCTTCTCTCTGGAATGTAAACATTGTGGTTTCAAACCATTATTTGCATAGCTCTTTGGATTATAATCATATACAGATATAAAAGAATCTCTGGATACAGTAGAAGTAAGCAGCACATGTCCAACCAGTTTTTCCTTCCACACACACACATATACATTAACAACCTATTAGCAATATGTAATCTATATTTCCCAGAATTATTGCAGCAACATTAATTTAAATAGAGAGGAAAGTTATTAACTACCATCTACATGGCAGTTAGCAATTGGTTTTCGGTATTCTACTCAATTGAACACAGCATATAAGGATGTGAAATCTGTTGCCAAATTCAGCTTAAGATCTGGTCTGAAGAACACAGAAGCACAGCTTACAAAATATCAGTGCATATTAATGACCTCACATTGTATTAAAGTATCTGGAAGTCATTTTCTCATCCTTTGATTTGAATATTGAAGTTGCAAGTACACTTTAGCAGTTTTTCAGGACCTCTTTTGCTCTTAGTTCAAACTAAATGGAATTCTCTTTACTATCTTTGCTTCTCCCTCCTCATGACTGTCTTAGATGTTGTTCCATAACAGAGATTACTGATAATGACATAAAATGCCAAAGAATCACATTTCAAACACAGAATGCTGGCAGAGAGTCAATAGCACTATTTTATTCCTTACGTTTTCTTATTCAGTTTCCACTCCATCTCTCCCAGCCTATCGTCCATTTGCCCAGCCATTTTGGAGAATATGTTAAAAATCCATCACAAGAAAATGGACAGATTGCACAATAATTCCATAGCAATGAACCAAAAATGCTATTGAACAGAGGCATTTTCAGAGGCCAACATGTTTATCAAAATTATAATACTAGAAACTGCATGAAGCACGCAGAAAGGACCTGATTTGCAGCACAGCAATGTTTATTTCATCATTGGCCCTCTGTTGAGAAGTTAAAAAGATGGACACCCCTGTAAAACAACACTCTAGAGATATAAAACAAATTAATGACAAAATGGAAAGAGAATTAGCTAATTTGGTATTATTGGAAAATATAAAGATTTAGAAATTTGGTTCGAGATTTAGAGTAATTCCAGAGGATTCTGGTAAAGATATTAGAAAAAAAAAAGGTTATTAAAACTTTAGCATATTTTTTTTTAATTGAGATACAGGCGCAGAAGCTGGTAAGGTATATAGAATAAATAAAAAAATATAGAATAAATATAATATTTGTGAGAATAAAAAATGTTGAAGGGATGTCCTCATGTACTTGGTCAGAAAAAAGAGAAGTAAAATTTTTCATTAAGATTTTAATTCAGCAAGAAGAGTGATAATACAGATATATTTTTTTCTTGAACGAGTTCTTATTAGAATCTTGTACAAAAGGAAAAAAAGAACATTATTTTTAATGAGAGTTTAAAGCTGAAAAATATTCTAATTTGATGGGCCAGTTTGTGATTTTTACTTTCAAACAGCAGATGTTAGATTAATGTTTAAAACAGCAAAATTTACTGAGGATTACAGAGGAACAGATTACAGATAATAAATGGGACTATAACAATTAAGATAAGTTTGTGATACTATAAACAGAACAAACCAGAAAAAGTATATTTACCAGATGGATTATCAAGTTTTTATTGCAAATGTTTTGATGATGAATTATGTCATTCAGGGAGAAAAAATGTCAGAATTCAAAAAACTCAGAGTTGAAAATTAGTTAAAACTAATTTGTATTTCAGAAAAAAAATAATTAATGGAGATCTAACAAATCTTGTGAAATACAAAAAGGAACAAGACAAGGATGCTCACTGTCTTTCTTCAGAGACACTGGCAGCTTATAATTCAAAAATATATAATTAAAAATACTAAAGACATTTTAAAACATACATAGGAGCAAGATACTTGGCCAGTTAAAAATATAGCCAGGAAACCCTAACCCTTGACATTTAGCACATCAGGCACAGTAATATAGCCAGGTTTATTTACAAGATGAAATAAGAGGATTGTGTGATTAAAAATTTAAAGAGAAACATAAAAACTAAATAATTTGGCAGATGACTTGGTGTTGGCTTTGGAAGTTCCTTTAAAGAAAATTGAAACTAAATTGAATCCTTTAATTGGAAAACTAAAAGAACATGAAGATATTATAAAAATAGATCACACAAAATTAATGCATAAAACATATTTTAAGATTGAGAAGAAAGTAAAATATTTGGGCATCACTATGATGAATATGAATTATATGTTATTTCAAAATAACTTATGCTAAGACATGGAGAATCTGTGTGATAAAAATAAATGTATTTCTAGAATGATGTTTTTGTTTCAAGTACCATATTTTTCAGACTATAAGATGCTCCGAACTAGAAGAAACACCTAGCTTTTGGGGAGGAAAACAAGAAAAAGACCTGCCTGTGTCCTAGCAATTTGCCTCTTTGCAGCAAACAGCAGCAAACAGCTGCTGGTCAGCCTCAGCACAGCCTGATTTAGCACAAGCAGCTGATTGGCGATTGGATTTGCCTACCGGAATACCAACGATCAGCTGTTCCAGGCTGCGGGGAATGCAGCCACCCATTGGCGCGGTCACTGCCCATCGCCACTGCCACCTATCACTGCCTCCACGTGCCCCATTTTTGGCCTCCACAAGTCCCGTTTTAGGCTTCTGCACACCCCATTTTCGGCCTCCACGCATCCCATTTTTGGCCCTTTCCAGGTGGCAGGGATACATATTTTGACAATTGATGTAACGTTTAAACAGCATAAAAGATATATCTAATTTTATGTGGTGGGGAAAATAGTGGGTGTTGTTGAGAAATGGAAGGGTTTTGGAGTTAGAAGGACATGACCTGAAATTTGGTTGGCATGGATCTTTGTGGTATGATAAAATAAAGGTTAATGTGAATTTAAAAAATCATTATATTAGATGTATCATACTGAGAATATGAAATAGATACAATCTGATTTTTGACCAAAACACCTTTGTGGCTAAATTAATTTTTTCCTAAAATATACAGTGAAAAAATGTAGTTCAAAAGATTGAAATTTACTTTGTGCTATTATCTTAAAGAATTTTTTAATAAAATGTTGTACCATTGGTATATGTCAGCAGAGAAATTGTCTAGGATGTAGAAAGGCATTTCAAATGTATATTGGAAATGTGAACAACAGAATGGGACATTTATTATGACTGGTGGATACGTAAAATAGCTAGAAAATTTTTGATTCCAATACATGCATAGATTCAGAGGATTTTAAAAGTTAATATACAATTCAGGTCTTTATTTTGCGATTGATGGACAACACTTGGACAAATTTCATCAAATTCTGTTTTTGTAAAAACAATTGTGTCAATTGTTGACTGGAAACCCTTTATGGGCTTTTTGAACAAAACAGAAAAGAATGAAGTTATGCTTATGGTTTTGATGACAGGGTAGATTATAGGGAAAAAAATCATGTAACTTTAGAGAAAGAGGTAACTTTATAATTGTACTGATAACATGTAAATAAAATAATGGAATATATTTTTGTATCTTTTTTTCTTTGTTTTCTACTTTTCTTCTATTTTTCCTTTCTTGAAGTTTTAACCTTTTCTTTTATTACTTTCTCTTTTTTCTTCTTTACTTTGTATTACTTTGTATTATTTTTTATCTTCCTTTTTAAACTTTCAATACATTTTTAAAGGGTAGTATCAACTTGGCTACAAAAGAATATTGAGAGTATTATATTGCAGCCACCAGTACATACAGTGCTGATAATTCCAAGTCCAAGTATTATTTTGTGGTATTATTTAGTTCAGATCACCATGGACCAACTTTGCCTAAACCGGTATCATACATAATTTGATTTGAAAGATTGAGGAAAATGGCTACATGCAAATCCCTCATTATTAAAGGGTCCTCTGAGGTAAGGAAGACAGAGATAGAAAATTATTTATAGAAAAGATTTTGTCCTTGGCATTGTACTGAGACAATCTGCGTGGCATCAGTGTTGGATAATTACCAACTGTCCTGAAATCCCGGTGAACTGTGACATCTATTTTCCCTTACCACCTCCAAGCTGATAATTGCTTCCACTATTGATAGAGAGGTTGCAGAACAATTACTAGCTACTCCAAAAACATTAAAAGAAGTGATAAGTTTCATTGTGTGAAAAAATCATTTAAAAGCACTCTATCTCACACTCTATGTGTGGCTGTATGTGTGTGTGTGTATTATACCCATAACATTTAACTTGAAGAACGCTTTGCAGTTTTTGTTTCTGTTTGTTTTCATCCTAGGTTAACAAGAGTTAACATATACAGCTAGTGTTAGAGATGGCTAAGCTATTTCACATCAGGAAAGTGAGAGACTTTTGCCCAGGTCCTACTGGGATCAGATTTGCTTTCTTCACATGGAGGATCCAGGATAGGACAAATACCAGCTTCTACAAAGTCCAGCTAAAGTTCTGATCTAAATTTGAAAATGTGAAAAAGAGTATACATTCTTGGCTTTCTATTTCTGTTTGCAACAAAAACTATGCTCCCAGATAAACCCCTTCACTGAAGAGTGTGACATTTGTCATTAAACTGATCTTTAATATTTGGGGTCCCCAGTTATATTTATAAATTAAGACATTTTTTTTCTAATACATCAATTACTATTTTAACAATCATAACATAAAAGGATTTATTTTATTGGTAGAAAATAGCATATAAAAATATAACAATCTGTTTTCCAATATCTGCTCTGGAAATATTGGAGTGTCTACTCTTTAATTAAAGATTTAGGACTGTAGGCTAATTCTGAACCATAAGCAGCATACTTTTAATACTGGCTAGTAGTGGCATGGAAGAACTATAACACACTCTCCTGTCCAGGTCCAAAAGGATCTGATTTAATTTTTAGAATTTTTCACATTTTTTCCCTAGTGTGACTTTGGAGAACTATGCTGATATGTCTACTTTAGAGGGAGAAACTGTTAAAAGATTCACATTAACTAACTTTGTTGGTTTGGAGCTATATAATATGGATGTGTATGTGTATATATGTTCCAGCATAACTCTGGAACTCAATTTCAACCAAACTTGGTACACAGATGACTCACTATCTGCAAACAAATACTGTGGGAGTAAGACACCCCTAACATCCCTTGGGGTGGGTGTGTGTGTGTTCATTCCAGCATAAGTCTGGAACACCTCGAGCAATTCTGTCTAATACAGGATAAATAAATACCCGGCAAATGCTGGGTTATCAGCCAGTGATAATATAAAACATAACGTTTTTCAAACTTGCCCATTCAATCTTATCAAAAATCTGTTTCTAGATGTAATTATTGGAATGAACAGAATGGGACAAAATGGTCAAGGTTTATCTAATCCTTCTAGGTGTAAAATTGTAAAGATGATAAATTGGAATCATGACCATGCTGGAACAATGGTCTGACAGTGCATGAATGATGGTGGAGAAGAAATTTGGTATCAAAATAATGGAAAAAGCAGCATTCCATTAATGTACTTTTTCAGTGAACAACCAAATTAAAAATATTTTTTTCCAAACAGAAACACAAATCTAGCACTAGACTTTTAATCTTTATTGCCAAAAATGTGAAACTGGTGGATTGAGTTAGTGGAAGGTTAATTGAATATTAAATTGCACAATACTTTATATGCAAGGAGTAGATATGAACTCCAATTCACCTTAAAAACTGCATTCATTTAAGGTTTTCATAACTGCTCTAAAGTAAAGTAGTCCTGCAATACTAAAATAGGACAATGCAAAATTGAAATCATTATAGATTACTTTGTTTCCATTTTTAAATATTAACTATTACAACTGTTATAATAAAAATAACATTCCTACAGACACATTTTAAGACTGAGCTGATCATTATTCTGGATTGCTCTTTTACTCAAAAGGATGATGGAAAGGTAGTACCTCAACAAATTGCTAGCAGGTGACAGAGTTCCATCAGCAAATTTATTTTCCTCTCTGAATCACTCTTTTTAGTAATTCTAGAAAATCAAGAATCACTGCATAATGGATGTGATAATGTCATGTCTGAAATAGCCAAGGTTTTTTCTATGCTGGTTTCACTAATGACTAATGAAACTTATTTAGATTGAAGACAATGTTCCTTCTTCACAATGATTACATGGCTGATTCTAGCATTTTAGAAAATTAGCAACTGAACATTTTTCAACTCTTTCATAGTAAAGCACACACGTCCATGCACAGAGAGAGAGAGAGAGAGAGAGACAGACAGACAGACAGACAGACAGACAGACAGACAGACAGACAGACAGACAGACA
>JANHFL010006340.1:15449-28503 GCA_032468155.1 Oxyrhabdium leporinum | reverse complement strand
ATAGATAGATAGATAGATAGATAGATAGATAGATAGATAGATAGATAGATAGACAGACAGACAGACAGACAGACAGAGAGACAGAGAGACAGAGAGACAGATCCATATCCCTAATCTACGTGATCCTTTTTATAGAAGCCGCTGTAGCTGATAATAAACCACTAACAATAAATTTCAAGTTGCCAATAATGGGTACCCTTAGCCCTCTCAGGTAAACCAGACAGGACACATGACTAGATGAACTCATTCTACTTTACTTTAAGGCTACATTGTTAGAATCTTTCAAGTCTGAAAGTACAAACCAACCGCTGCTGCTTCTAACTTGACCCATTAAGTTTCTTTCTCTGACAATTGAGCCACTAAGAGTGGGGTGTGGGGTATGTGTGTTCCTTCCTCTCTTGTCTCATGGCTTCCCAGATAGCACCTCTTCCCCTTGTTCCCCAAGGTCATCTACACATTCCATTACAGGGTACGATAGGATTATTCAAACCAGTATCACATGTAACAAATATTATAACTGAGATGATAATGATACCACATATAAATACAACAAATTTTTAACCTCTCTGTTTTTATTTTATTTTATTTTATTTTTGAGGGCTTTATAGCAGTGTTCAAGCTTATGCAAGTAAGAAGCAAATCTCCTGTTAGCCAGGCTAACCGCATTAAAATTTATTTGGGATAATTTTGCTCAAATATTTCTACATTATTATTTATGAAGTGTTAAAGATTCTTTCAGGCTCCAGCAAGTTGGATTTGAATTCCAATAGTAACTCTATGACTTTCTTACCATATAAAACTACTGCTTTAGAATTATTTGTACATATTATATATAATAAATATATACACATTTCCTTAATATCAGCATGAAAGACTGATGCAGTAAAACCTGTGATCCCTTAAAGGCAGACAAATTTATTAGACCATAAGTTTTCATAGATGAGAATCCATTGACACTATAATTATTTATGAATGTGGGAGGTCTCGTTGAATTATCCTAAATTACTAGACCTTCATTTATTTCAATGAAGCAATTCCATCTGCATGGGACTATCACTCCTCGCTACTGAAATACATACCTCTAGCTCAAGCTACGGATATTGGTTAATATGTATATTCTTAATCCCAGGATCAATTGCTGAAGGTGACACTTATCCTGCTCGTCCACTCAGCAATCAGATATGGTTATATCCAAGTAAGAATTTATTAGAGAAACCATGTTGGCACATCTGGGAAAAACCTGAATCTGATGGTCCAGGGTTTTTCCCTCCCAAAAGAAATTCAAGGATCCACTTCCCGGCTATACTCAAAGGTCACATGCCCCAGTCCTCTTTCAGCTCCAACTTATGCTTTCCTCCTGGCAATCCTCTTCCAGGTGCCAGTTGATGTGTCCTTGACTCTTCAGAAAAGAATTTAGTGTCTATCCCTCCCCACTAAGCATATGAGAAACTTCCCCCTCCTGATTTCCCAGGCACTACATGTGGCAGCCACAGAGGCCTATAAAATTGTATAGGGATGCAGTATCTGTCATTTGCTGAGTCAGATGCAGCTATGTATCTGTCTCAAGAGGTTTTTGAGATCTGAGTCCACAACATTCAACATTCTCCACCATAACTGTAAATTGTGGGTAGTGAAAACAATTTGTCCACATTTCTACTGAGGAAGAATACTTTTTTTCAACAATTTTTCAAGAGCAAGAATCCCAATAGCTTGATAATAGCAGTCTTGGTGGGGGGGAAAAGCCCATGAGAGGAATCATTTCTCATAAGTTTCAATCTTTTCTCGAAATTCAATTGAAGACTAGTCACCAGAGATATTATAGAAGAAATGTTTGTACACTTCATATATACCCTTTGGCTACTTCCCAAGTCATTAAGTGCAAGGATAGCATATTCCATCTATGAATACTTGTCTGAAAGACTTCAAAACAATTTCTGAAGCAAATTCTTTAGCATCTAATCGAACATAAATTTATTTTAAAATACCAGAAGTGCTCCAGCTAACAATATTTATTAAGAAACCAATGCCAAATAACAAAGAAGTAAATACCACAGTTCTCAGTAGAAAGGCAATTCTAGGTTTGATGAAGGATTGGGCAAGTGTTATTTGGTTGTTCAGTATCCAGCTTACTCCATTGTCTTTATAGTTGGATTCATCATTTTAACCCACAGCAGTTTATCATAAAGGCTTTATCATTTCTAGATGCCAGTTGATGAAACTGCCTCAATATAACTTTCTCAATATTGGGTCTTTGGGCTTAGAACAATAGAAAATTGTTACAGTGGCATTAGAAATGGTACACTGGGTTGTGCTAATGGCAGAAGAGGACTGGAGTGGTTTTGGATTACTGAAACTATTTTTTTTTGTTTCCTTATTCTCCCCATCAAAAAAGCAAGGTGAGCAATTAGGATTCTCATGCACACATCTTAGCAATTGGACCTATGGCTAGAAAGCTATTTCAATGTATGAGGTCAGGATTTTCAGAATATTTGGCAAAAACCTCTGCTTTGACTCTGCTTAACATATACTGTGATGTATGTCAAGATAGTAGAAATGTTAATATATCAAAGGAACTTCAAAACATACAGCTTTTTCAGTATTTTTGTGTATTTCTATAAGCCGAATCCAGACCACTAGATTTGTTTTCTGCCGCTGAATCAAAGGATGTCACGAACCTAAACTCTAAACTTTGTATGTTCTTCGGTGAAAAGTATCAGTCCAATAAAGACAAAGAACCTCAGACATAAAATTCTTCTCCACATCATCAAGGCAAAGATACAATATTGGTTCTCCCCAAGGAAATGTTTTATATTTCCTCAAATGTCAGTTAGAAGTTCCATAGCCAGAAGAAACTTTTGGACACCTTTGGCATATGCAGAAAGACTCTCAGAGTATTTGTATTTGAGGAACATGTCAAAGCAAAGTAATGTAACAACAAAAGTAATTAAATGAAAGTGGGGATAGAGAAAGGTACACAAGGGTATGTTTGAAGGGGTGATTCTTGAACTATTTTTGAAGCAGAAACCTCTTTGAAGATTTGTATAGCCCTAATATTTGTTATGAATGAAGCCGGCTATATGTGCCCCAGGATAATGTTGTAGGACCCAATCTCAGACAGTCACTGGGACCAGAGGTTTTGTCTTCTGAGCTTTTGGACTTCTGCTGGTGACTATCTTCAGGGAATGTCTGCTCTGCTACAGAGACGTTCCCTGAAGATGGGCTCCAGCATGAGTGTGAAAGCTTGGAAGACAAAACCTCTGGTCCAGTGACTGATGCAGATTGGATCCTAATATTTGTTAAATGTGTAGATTTCCTAAGATGTACAAATGAATATCTACATATTAAAAATAAAGCTTGCTTCTTCTCATATGCATATAGGATCCATGCATGCAGAATAGGGTAGAGCTTAGTGAAGCCCTGAAATTCCTGGTGAGTATTTCACCTAACTGATTCATTCCAGCAAATAGATTTTGTGATTACAGCATGATGAATTAGGAGTGCAGACTCAGTGGCTCTACTGTCAAACCAGGCTAACAGAAGGTACACTGGTGTTTCATGAAGGGTAGAGTGATTATAAGTGTGTAAAACATTATTAGTTCAAAAGTAAACCAAAGTTTAATATTACAATAAAACAAAGACATGGTTGTCATCAACTGTGCATTCATGGAATTCCATTTTATATTAAGCCATGGCTGAAAGATAGAATTTCAATTGTTGGAGGAAATATTTCTCCTTGGGGCAACCAAAGTTCCAATCCAATTTAAAAATATTCCATTTCATTTCAAATAAGTAAACAGCAAGGAACTTGAATAATCTTCCTCTTAAAGGGCCACAGGTCACCAAGTTCTCTCTATTGTCTATAAATTTGGAACTTCCTTGGAATACACATGTAGTTCTGTATTCAAAAAAAATATTAAGAGAAATGTCTTTCAGGTTCAGGAATGGTAATACTCATTATCTGGGTTTATACAACACTCTAAATCTGGGATAATAAAAATCAGTTACTGTGTTCATATGTCATGCTTGCACACCAAAATAAACCATGTTATTACCTAATGTGGTGGCCTAGTTCACCCAGCATGTTAAGGTAATGACTGAATTTCTAGAACAGGCTAGCTCCTTCCACTTAATTCCAGGAAAGTAGCCATTCAAAATGCATTGAAACATCCAATAATTCTTAGTCTCCAGTGGATACTTATGGTTAACTGAAACATGATTTATGGTCTAAAAATAATTTAATAAATGTAACTTTTGAAAAATAGCAAATAATGATAGGAACAAAGAACAATACCAGAATTTTTCTGAGTTAGACAACAGCTTTTAATAACCTTCTTTAAAAAGCATTTATTGGATTGCTCCAGGTTCTTTGATTTAATGTTTGTTTATTTCAGCAGTTACAATGTCTTGCAAAACATAATTGCTATCTGCAGCTAAAAGAAAAAGACTGTGGTATCTGACATCAATTATCTTTGCAATCTTATTTTTCATCAACCATTGGTATCATTTATTTAAGTTGAAATTGCAAACTCTTTTTGCATGTAGAAATGCTGACATGGACTAAATTATAGTGATATGGAAGACCTTGTTATAACTAAGGTATTCTAGTAATCAGGCCCAATTATTATTATGAAATAATTTGATTATTATCTTTCAAACAGCAAAAACAGTAGAGACTCTTTGATACCCTGAGACTAACACAACAAATTTGGACAGATATTATCTATTGATGTAGTAGTGTTACAATTTGCATTTTGAATTCCAAGAGTTATAGGAAACCAAAAAAAATTATGTAAGTATCAATATTCACTCAAGGATGGATCAAGGATGGAAAGAATTTGAAAATATGAACCATAATTTATTTGCTGTATCTTTAATCTACTGGAACCTATACCTCTGAAAACATTAGACAACCTCCAGATTCTATATTTCAAGGTAGGATCTGGAAGCTGTGTGTGTGTGTGTGTATGCGCACGCGTGCATGTAGAAAGAACTTAGTTCCCCTCTTTGAGTCCAACATCTTAACTACTTAGGCCAAACTGAGTATTACTGTGTGAATTTAGCCAGCATCTGGCCTGCTCTAAAATGCCAAGTAACTGCATCTGGCATGTCTAATAAGAGGATAATGAGAAAGTTTTAATGTTGTGGTTTTTCACTTTTATTTTTTTCATCCAATTAAAATCTGCAACATTTGAAATATTCAGATAAGAAAACACTATATGTCTTGTTACTATCAAGTCATTCTAAATTCAATCAGATAATAATTCCACGGGTTATTTTTCAACTATGGTCATAGGATATATCTTTGAGTGTTATTTTTTAATTGTTACATTGTCTAAAAGTTTCTGCTCTTGCCTTGTTTTAGATTTGGTGGTTAAGACTAAGAATATAATATTTTTATTAACTAGCTAGAATTATCTTCCTCAAATATTTATAATAATCGCAATTTCTCCTAATTTTGTAACATGTTCTACTTTTATGTTTAATTGTGTGACTTATGTCCTGGAAGATTTTCTACAGAATGAAGCAACTTTTTTCACAGGTTCACCATATAAAAAGCATTATATCCTTCCATTTACATTCCTCTAACACTTGAATAATTCATAGATATGTGGATTATTCATATTGGGGTTAAATGTTATCAATGTATTACCTTCAACTGAAGTTTTTTGGTAGGAAGGTCAATAAATATCTCACTGATTTCTATAGATTTCTCCATGATTCGAAATCTATATTCCAAACTTCTCATAAGTTTGTTTGCCCTAGTGCCCAAAATTCTCCTTTTATTCCATCTATCTATTTTACTATTCCAAATGTTAAGCTAGATGATAGGCAGTCAGACAGTCAGACAGATCATTCTTGATTTAATTTTCAAATCAGAAATACTTAACAAAATCTGTCTTAAGAAAATGTTCTTAAGTATCTTAAGAAAAGTGGAAGTACTTCAACAATACTGCAATTAATACAGGAAGAAAAATCAGTGGGATAATTCAGAGAGATTTCGTTTCAAAAACAATTAAACTAAATGTCCAATTTATAATCATAACTATAAGTTTGCAAGTAAATGTCCATCTGATTTAGCTATTCTACTTGCTTAGGCAAAAACTTGGAAATTAAACAGATGCGTAGAAACAGGGAAGATCATTGAACTGCTGTTTGGAAAGTTCTTGAAGAAAAAGATATTTATGGCCAACTAAACTGGTCCATTGATGGACATAAATTGAGAGTTGGAATATGGCCAAAGAAGCTTAATTTATAATGTACTGTAAGTGACCTTGCTATCCAATTAGAACATTATTTACAGGCTGCTTCTATCTCATTAATGATTCTTGATTTTCATTATGAAAGGCCTGAGTCAGGATATTTCTCTTTTAGAGACTTCCAGGGGAGTGTTCTGATCCCATATATTTTAGCCATCACTATTGAACTTGGTCAGAATATAATGTTTATGTCATCTGAAAGTGGACAGTATACTTGCTGGAAGAAAGATTAATACCTTTCTTTGTTGCATATAAGTTAACTATACACTTTTAATGCAATTTCTAAATAACCTGCCTTCATAATAATGGATGATTTGACTCAATTATCAACAGGGTTTATATTGGTTGGCTCATGCAGAACTGTGCCTTAAAGGAAAAGTGAGCAAACTTTGATGACTGGGAGCTAGTCTTAATATTCCAGTGGGTTATGGACAATGGTCATCTGGTAACATAATGCTTACTGGACAATGCAGAATTCATAGTGCTCGGATCAATAGTGGAGAATTCATAGTGCTTGGGGCAATAGTTCAGTATTTATTAAGTTTAATTTGGAATTAAATCAATCTCTGTGCTTTATTGTTTATCTCACATCTCAGAAATGTGTGTTTAATTTTTTAACATTGCAAGGAAATGCATACAGGAATTGATTACGGGGAATTACAGTTAGAAAGAAATCATATGCTACAGAAAGAGAGGCAGCAATGTAATGCAGTTCTAGAGATGTTGGTTGCTCATCCCTGCTTGATGCTGGACCAGTCATGTCCATCACTCCCTTATAAACTGCAAATGCCTTTGTACCAGATTTGAATAAACAGGCAAAATAATTATTTTTAAAAACCTGAAAGTATTGTATATGTTAAATATTACATACTAGGGTGTGAAACTTGCCTTCTTGCCATTTTAAGTATTAGCAGTACCTGTTTACATATGGAAGGGTGAAACACCAACCCTTGTAATTGGACGGACAACCCTTTTTCTTATTTCTATAAGCTACCTATGGATGATTCACGTTTTTGAAGTTCCAGTAGTTGAGAACATGTTTTTTAATGATCTGTTGCCCTGACCTTTCCAAGAGAGAGATTTATTGGCAAGATCCACAGAGGCCTTAAAAAGAAGATTAAATAGCTCACAACTGATATTAACTAGAAATCAGAGTTAATAAGAATGAAAATGTAATACATATGGCTTTGAAAATTCTAAGTGAAGTCTCTGTGTTCAACATGCTACAGATGACTGAACTGCCTGTACAATATGAAGTGAAAGACAAATAAATTCAGTCACGGCATGGAAAAAGCACTTCTGCAGCTGCAGAATAATAAATGTGTCAAGTCCCTACAGATCAGATTGGTAAAGGTGAGCGCTCCCTCCTCCGCACAGAAAAAGAGATAGATTGGCATCCTAGCAAAACAAACTTTCAGAAAGCTTTATAATTGGTAAGCTTTTCCCCATATTGTTGTGCTGTGACTGTCTTGCTGCAAGAGGTTTAGAAAAGAAACAGCTGCTTACTGAAAGCTGGGAGAAGCATCAAAACTGAGCTCCTTATTTATCAAACTTATATAGCTGCCCATCTCACATGAAGTGACTCTGCATGGGATGAAAGGAGCTTCTTTTTCTGCTGTTCAAGGACTGTAATTGTCACTCAGGCCTTTCCGAGAACTCATAAAAGAAATTAATCAGGAAGTACAGATAGTATGACAGATATTGTAGAATGTTGGCACAATTGTTCTCAGACCTACTGTATCTCCAAAGTTCAAACTGATCTTCAAAATCCAAAACCACTTTCAATTCAGAATTTGGAATTCCCTTACCTCCCTCCCCCTCCCAGCTAAAAGATTTTTTTTTTAAAATCAGGCTATTAAATCCATTTTTTATAATCAAACATTCCTTCATCCTTCTTCTACCATCAAGCTGCCCATTCTCAGTCCATAAAGAGCTCAAATAAGTCAACTCTGACTGTGGTGAACTTGAGTCCTGCAGAGGAATGGCAGCATTGGAAAAGAAGTTACTGATCAATAGAACTTTAAATAGCACAGATCAATTTGGCAAATCCAAATGAAAAACTGGAGATGAAGGGCATATTGGTCAGGATTGGAAAGAAATTGAATGCTTCAGGAGAGATGTTATAGAATATATCACTGAACATTTATAAATTCTTAGCAGACGTCATAGTATTGGGATTTTGATATTCTCCATGTGAAATTTTGTAAAAGTAAATCATCACAAAATATAACAAGCCCTTTCAAACTGCTTTGAAGAATTTCCCTCCACGTGCATTATTTATCAGTTTTCATAAATTATGGCCCCTACAGTTTAATCCTTAGCAGGAATTCAGGTCCCATAAAACCAGATATTTGCAGAACCTTTAGCATTTTATTTCTCTGACTGCCCTATTACTGTGCAGTTAAATATTGAAATAATTGTGCAATAAAACTAAGTATTTATTGATGGGTGTTTTGTTGTGTTTACTCTAAGACAGGGAACAGAGATTTGTTTATGTCATTTGCTGCACTGTGTCATCTAAATTGTCATCCAGTCACTTGCTCTGAGCATTTCCTGAGCTGACTGATTTACTGTCTTTAGTGGAAAACATGAATTCTTTCCTTATATGTCCACTTCATTCCCAACAACATTGATCAATGCTTTTTCCTTTGTACTGTCTTCCACAAATGTATTGATCTGAAACATGCAGCCCGTTGTCACTGCAAATATTATGAAGCTATATTGCAAAATAACAAGCACATTAAAAAAAGAGGTTAAAGAAACAAAATTTGAAAAGTTTTGCATTTATTATAATGAAAAATAGCATATTTTTAAAATATTCCAGAAGGTATAGAGTCCACATATAATCCCTTTCTACTCAAAATCAAAACGTTGTGTAGTTTTCCCGTGTTAGTGGGATTTTACCCATACTCCAAAACTTGTTTTAGATTTTGGGACCAAGCTTTCAGGTATATTTAAAAATCAAACTGGTTAAAATTTGAATGGAAAATATCCCAGAAATTTAAGAGAACTTAAAAAAATGGAATAAGAAAATGATAAACCACATTTGTCTATTGCCAAAAAATCTCCATGGATAAATCCATGAAGTCATTAGAATTAAATTTAACTTCAAGCAACTTGATTTTATTTGGGAGCCCAAGAAGAATGGGCAGTCCCTGTGCACCCCTACAATTACCATTTCAATTTCACTCTTGAATTTGAACTTAAAAAAAAATATCTGCATACAAAAATGTGAACATAATGAAAAATGTCATCTCAAAGTATAATTAGGGAACATTGCGTACAAGAAGATATACATCATGGCAACTGTCTCACGTGAAATATATGTTATATCTATATTTATGTAGTTGTGTGTGTGTGTGCATAGGTATAGGTATATGTGTATATATACACATACAGGGGTTCCATAGATACTAATTTAGAGTGTCACAGAAGTATGGCTAACCCTTGTTTTCTGGAATATTTCTTGCAAGCAATATATATCATATACAAATGCCCAGAGAGCCTAATCTCTCCTCCTGTGACACACGCTTTCAAAAGGATGGTTGTGGAAACAGAATTGAATGTCCTTATGTTTGAGAGAATGCAAACATTTCTAGGGGAATTGTTTTACGCTGGTCTAGATTGTCCAAAATTTTTCTCCACTTTTTAAATATAATTTTTGCTCAAAATATTCCACACTAAAATCCATATACATTTTGAAAAGACAAAAATAATATCCTGGTGGGAAGATTTTTAAATTTATACAAAGATATTAAATGAAATGGAACATATATATAATTTAATATATATGATGTCAGCTGACATCAGTATATTGTTTTCACATCAGTGTAACTATTTATTTCCTTGTCATTTCATCCTGAATTGTTGTCTGCAATAACATTAATGCAGTACTTTGAAATAAATGAAATATGAATCTCTAGCACCACAATAAATACTTTGACTGTCAAAATAGACCAGTATTTATTTGTTTGTTAGTATTCAGCAAGGGTAATACAATGACTATTGTTTATTAATCAAAAGAGCATTTCTGTACAATGAACAAATTCATATATATTAGATCAAATATATGTATATTGATATAAAAGGAGAAAAATAGAGGATTAAAAGCAGGGGTGGGCTTCAAATTTTTTAGCAAAGGGTTCTCTGCCCAATGACTGGCTGGGTGAACATGGCTGGGTGGACATGTGACTGAGTGGGTGTGACTAGCTGGTCATGTGACTTGGTGGGCATGGCCAACTCAACCTTGCTTCTTTTGCCCTAATTACTTGAATAGTAAAATGTTTGAAACTATTTTATTATCTAATGACATCTATTTCTATGCAAAATAACTAAAATGCCATCAACGTAATTACATTCAGGAATGAAAAAAACTGTTTCATATTTTCTTTTGCAATTATGTGAATTAGTCTGTAGGTGTTCCAGAAGATTTCATAATAGGAAATATTTCTATTTCCATCTCTGTTCCATCTCTATTTTATTCTGTAAAAAAATTGAATAGAAATAATAGGATGCCATTTTCTATTTGAACTTTAAGAAGCCTCCCTCTCCCTCTCCCTCTTTATTTCTGCACTAGCACTGAGAGACACTGATCTACCCCTTGGGTTCTATCTAGTGTGGTAAATCCCTGCTTCTATGGATCTGGTGCTTAGTGCCTGTTCTTGTGCTGTTATGATCAGTGATCAGTGCTGCCTTTTACACACACACCACTTCAGGAATAATTATAAAAATAATGATTTCTCACTCATTTCTTTATTAGTAGTAGAAACAAGATAAGCAGCCATAAATGTCACCTAAAGTTGGAACCCTATATTTGGATTCTGATGCATATTTATTGTTGTGAATGCTTTTGCAAAACAGTGGCTGGGAAGACTTGCCACAGATAAGTTTACAAAGCACCTATTTCAAATAACATTTCTTAATTGTGTATTCTTACTTGCCCTCTTGTACTGTACCACTGCATTTTGGATTCAAATGCAAAAAATATATATTTTGGAGAGCACAGAGAAAGGAATGCTGCATCTGTTTGCAATTCTTTAAGGCAGCTGCATTTTTCCCCTGGGATTATGCATCTTCCTGAGATTATGCAGCTGCCTTTCTTCCCCCAAAGGGGCCATATTTTGTTTAAAGAATTGCAGATAAATGCTTCCCTGTCCACCATAGCAATGCACAGTCCTACCCTTAGAATTTTTATACCTTTTCAAGACAGGTGGATGCACTTCTAAACAAAACACTGGCTGCAAACAGCTCTCTTTTTTACATTGTGGAAAAGTTCATAAATGGCTCAGTAAGTTAACAACTGACTGGCTGATTTTGGGCCAGTCATTCCTTCTCTCAGCCCAGCCTAACACACATGACTGTGGTGGGAAAAATAGGAGGAGGAGAGATATTTGGAATGTTTGCTGCTTTGAATTACCTATACAAATAACGATGGAATATAAATGAAGAAATAAATGATTTTTCTGGAGGATGGTATTTTGCTTTGTGGCAAGTCAGCTTCCCAATTTTTTAAAAGTGTAAACATATCTTGAAGAATATATAAATACAGGTGGAGTAGATAAATTTCCAAGCAACTACAGAGGTATGTACAGGCATACAAATGTACAGGCCCTCTGGGTGGTACAAATGGGGACCCCAAGCCTCAGATAATTGGTAGAGCATATAGATCAGTCATTAAATCACCATTCTCTGTCTTCTTTTTTAATCCAGCAAATCCACCCTTCTCAGAGGACCCTTTCTGCAAATTCAGAGACCCTGTCAAAATAGTCAACATGAACAGTGAACTTATTTAAATAATAGGAAAATACAGTACAAAGTAATTGTGTGGAAACAGGGTCCAATATTTTTATTTTCATAAAGCATTGTTGCAAAAATAGTTGCTTTCAATTCAAGGTACTTCTAGTGTACTGCCATTAAATACCTTTAACTCTCAGTCACCAAAAGTGAATACTTCCAAAAGTTTCCAAGAGCTTAATTCCAATATTTAAAATCTATAGGGTCATTAGGAGTTGCCGTAATCCATTCCAACACCACAAATGTGCAGGGCTTTCTCCTCAAAAGTCCCTCATATTATTTCCTAATCAATTAAAAAATAATAATCTTCCCTTCCCTCCTCACCATTCTCCCCCCCTTTCCTACCCACCTCAGGACCAAAACCCCCAAAGCGACCACCCTATACCTGCCAAGCTGTTGCAACAGTTGATTTCAATGCTACCTCTGCTGGCCCCAGAGTTTGCCAGGTTGGTAGCCCCCGTGGAGGACGCAGTCGAAGTGTCGGCATCCTCAGTGTTCCTGGGCCAGCAACAGCCCCTTCAGCTTCAGCAATGCCCTGTGATTCCTGCTTGCCTCTGGCTTTAGAAATCCAGCACTCTTGGATCAGCTGCTCGGGCTCGGCAGCCGGAGAAGTGGCACTGGATTTCAAAAGCCAAGGAGCTCTGCTACAAGGAGAAGAAGTGCTGGGAAGCCATCGGCAAGAAGCAGGGGAGGAGAGCATTCAGCCGGCATTCAGAGGCAAGTGGGAAATGGTGAGGACCAGCGGCCTGCGCACCAGACAGTGCAGGCAAATGGGAAACAGTGGGAAACATTAGGAAATGGCACAGGCCAGTGGCCTTCACCCCACCAGTGGGAGAGCGTTCTTCCAGCCAGCACAGCCATGCAGCCTCCCGGCCAGTGCAGCCATGTGACTTCCCAGCCAGCGGGGAGAACATTCTTCCAGCCAACACAGCCATGCAGCCTCCTGGCCAGGCAGGTGAGCATCTTCCTGGCCAGTGCAGCCATACAGCTTCCCGGCCAAGGGG
>JANHFL010006340.1:0-15349 GCA_032468155.1 Oxyrhabdium leporinum | reverse complement strand
TTCCAAAAGTTTCCAAGAGTTTAATTCCAATACTTAAAATCTATAGGGTCACTAGGAGTTGCCATAATCCATTCCAACTCACAAATGTGCAGGGCTTTCTCCTCAAAAGTCGCTCATATTATTTTCTAATCTATTATAAAAAAAATACTGTATTTTTCGGAGTATAAGACACTCTGAAGTATAAGAGGCACCTAGCTTTTGGGGAGCAAAACAAGGGGGGGGGAATCTGCCTCTCCCTACCTCCCAGCAATTTGCCTCCTTGCAGCAAACAGCAAAAACCTGTTTCAGCTTCAGCGCAGCCTGATTAGCATAAGCAGCTGATTTTCTCTTAAATCGGCCTCCCGACTATGTCTGTTTCAGGCTGCAGGAATCTCCATCGCAAGGGAAAAAAATCTGCCTCTGCCTCCAGCAGTTTGCCTCCTTGCAGAAAACAGCAAAAAGAATCGGCCTCCCGACGATCAACTGTTTCAGGTTGCAGGGATCCCATCGCCTACTGCCGCCTCTGCACACCCCATTTTCAGCCTCTGCGTGCCCCATTTTCCAGCCATTCCGATCCCCGCTACCTGGAACGGGCCGAAAATGGGGTGCGCGGGGGCAGCAGTAGGCGATGGTGATCCCTGCAGCCTGAAACAGCTGATCATCGGAGGCCGATTCTAGAGAAAACCAGCTGCTTCTGCTAATCAGGCTGGGCTGAAAAGAGTGTTCTCCCAGCCGGGGCGGAGAGGGGCGGGGCCAGCCAGGAGTGGGATTTGGGGGTTTGCCGAACTCCGCAGAGTCTTAGCAAAGGGTTTGCCTGAACCCCTGCAAACCCCCAGCAGCCCACCCCTGATTAAAAGTGTAATTGAAATAGAACATTTCTGTTCATAAGTGAACAAAAAGTTAAAAGTAAGTTAAAGCACTTTTTAAAACTTCATACACTAAAAGCTACATTTCTGATATTAGGAGAAAGGCTCAGATTGGCACATGTGAAATCAATCTAAAAACTTCTCCTTGCTATTTTGAGGAACAGCTCTATATCTACAACTATTGAAAATTTTCATTATAATGTAAGGGCCTTCCATTTCTTTTTTTCCCCCTCCCTATTTCTGTGAGTGATAAAGCAACTTGTCTGAATCTTATTGAATCCGACTGAAACAGTTGAAGTCATCTTGCAATGTTATTTGTATTTTATGAATTATCTCAGCAGCTCAGCTTGCGATTTCCCCCCCCCATTTCAGTAGGTTGTGAAGGAGGCAGACTTCCGAGTTTAATGGATAGAGATGTCGTAACTGATATTTTTCTGTGAAACATTCAGATTCTCATGCAAGCCTTTTAAAAGTTTTATAAGGAAAGTTGCTACAATGCAAAAGAAAGAATGTTTCCAGAAAAGGAAAAGAATGCCTCAAGAGGCAGCCACCAAGAGAATTAAATTCTAACAAACTTACTGACATATGGCGCAGTATTAATAATATGTAGTTTCCAAGAGTATCTATTTTAATCCTTTTTAATTCCTTCCCAAAAAATTAACTAGTATGAATTGCAAGTGGCTTCTATAGGCAGACAGCTAGATTGTTAATACCACTGGACTAAAGGATTTCATACAAAGTTTATTGGCCTGACAGCATGTTCCTGCACATAAGTCAAGTATGGATGTTGACCTAAAGTCTGGCCTTGTTGTATTTTCAAGGCCTGCTGTTCAGTATGATTTGGCTCTTTACTTAAAATGTCCCCCAGAGTTTTGCCAGATGCATTCAGGGATTTTACTTTCCTTTCAATTATTGTAAATTGCAAATGTGGAATGTTTCCTGAACATCTAATCTCAATATAGTCAGGAAATCCAACTAGCATTTAAGCACAAGTTTAAAAAATAAGTTTCTTTTTATGTAAGTAAAAGTATAGGCAAACTTCTCTCATTGTAATTGATTAATTAAGTAGGGTGATTTTAAGCCTCGGCAAACCATATCTGGGCTGTGGGATTCTGGTCATCCCATAGATAGTAACACAAGTTAATTTTTTTGGTTTATTTTTGCTGCCAGGTTGGCTGGATTTTTGTAATGGAAGACATACTATAAAGAACAAACTGACGAAATAGATTTCCTCTCAATTGCTTTCAGTTTTCACAAAGTAAAGTCTAAGGGCATGTTCATTCATTTATTTGTTCACCTTAGAAGATTAATTGGCTATTAATAAACAATTGTAATGAATCACTTATCAAGTGGTACTTTCACTGGTCAAAAATCCATTACCTAGAGGATTTTCAAATCCTTGATTATATAATGAAATAACTTTAGGTTTCTTGTCATATCTGTCTCCTCTTTCATTTAATATTCCACAGGTAGCTAGTGTGCTTTTGAAATAATTTTATTAGTAACGACTTTGAGATTTCTTTGCCATACTTTCATTGTATGAATCACATGCATACACATACTTTCTTTATAGGAAAGAGGAGAACCTAAGACTCATGTTTTCAATTCAGTTGCTTATTCTTCTTATTGACGAATCAATACCATTTTAACAAATCAAACTATTTATGGTTAGTGTGTTTTATATTTACATTTATCTATAAGATTCATATACCTGTATTATTATGCAAGAAAGTGGTAGATTGTCTGATGTGAGGGAAGTCCTAAAACAGCAAAAGACTTCCTTTCTATTTTTAAGTAAAGGCTAGTAAAAATGAATGCAAAACGGGTCTCAAATGTTAGAATTATTTTTTCACAAAGTCCAGGAAAAGCACAAAACAAACCAGAGACACATGCTTAAAAGGTGTAGTCCTCTACAATTGTACTATGAATCAACCTGGAAAGAGACCAGCCTCCTATATTGTTGCAGTATATAAAGAAGAGCCCGTGCTTTGTTTACAAAAGTCTAAGTAAACCAAATGCACAGCATTACTTTTGTCTACTAATCTGGTCAACCTGTCAAAGAAAGCAATAAGATATGTCTGGTACAAACTGTTTTACAAATCCATGCTGGGTTTTGGTAACCACACTGTCAATTTCTAACTACCTGCAAGCCCATTTATTCTAGGATTTTTCCATATATTGACATCAAGGTAAACATAAGGTTAAGGTTAGACTTAATTCTAATTTTAAATTAGAATTCAAGGCATTTTAACGCAATCTTATGGAGGGGCATATAATTAGTAGAACTCTCAACACTGCATTTTTAATTTAACAGCACATCTAAGATCAGTGTTTTAGTTGCTCATTCTCATGGTTTGAAAATGGTACTTTCCTTAAAATGCCCTGTAAATCATCAATAAATGGAAAAAAAAATCATTAATTTGCCAAGTATGAATCTTAAATTACTATCCCAAGGATACATATTTGAAAGGTATTAATATAGTAAGGTAGTGCTCCTAGATCAGTCTCTTCCAGGGAAGAGGAATGCCATCCAAAGAATGAATGCTGGTTGACACCCTTCAAATAAGACGTTCCATGTAGAGAAGATAAATATTAGAGCAAAAGTTACTCTTTTTATTCAGAAGGTTTCATTTTTGGCCAATCGGTTACACATTCTAAGATAACATAACTTACTTTGCTCTTCTCCATTTTTCCCATAAGGGGAAGAATCATCATTTACAAATCAATTTTCATTGTATATGTAGAACTAACGTAATTAAAGAAGTTAGTGGAACAGATGTAAAGGACAGCCTAGTTGAATAAATCAGGGAAACTGTAAGAAAATGACTTCCTACAGTAATGGTAGAGATAAAACTGGAGCAAAAAGAGTAGGACAATAGGAGAATCCCAGTTTAAGTGAAATAAATTTTTGTGTTTTATAGAGTTCTTGCCCAGTTATTGCTTGATTGCAAACACCATCGAAACATCTGCCAGACTTAGTAGATGCAAAGTGACATAACCAGGAGGCTCGATATGAACTGGTTGGCTTGCACTAGCGCTCCTAGGCATACTTGGTTATAATTGAGACTGCCTGCTCTGAACAGTTTGCTCCACATTCCTAAATTCCTGAAATGTATATGCACCTTCATCTCAGTGGTCATTCCTGCTGACTGCCTGAACGAATCTCTGAAGATTTCTTGGGAAGATTTTCAGAAGTGATTTGCCATTGCCTCCTTCCTAGGGCAAGACTGAATTTTACTGGCCCAAGGTCACCCAGCTGGCTTTGTACCTAAGGTCAGGTTAGAAGTCATAGTGTCTCAATTTCTAGCCTGATGCCTTCACCACCACACCAAGCTTGTTCTCTCAACATTCTTATTGGTCCCATTATGGATACAGGTTTTTTTTCTAAGCATCCTCTTTGGTATAGAATAATTTGTAACTGGAATTGCAAAATTCAGCCTGTTTATTTCAAAAGATATATTTTTGCCAGACCTTTAGAGCTTAATGTTGTTCATGCAGCTGACCTTATAGTTTTAACTAGGATTTGATCACTATCTTGTTTTATCAGATTTTTAAAACTACTCCAAGGCATGTGTGATTGGTTGCAAATTTACTTATCAAATAAATAAGGAAATTAAATCAAACTACACTAAGTTCCCCCAAATTCTCCCAGGAAATAGGATATAATTTAATTTATTAAAACTTGTCCTGCTTGCTGCTGTGAAGTACAACAATGATCTCTTATCTAAACAACTTTAGAAGGATCTGTTTAAGTTAAGACTGTCATCAGATGTTAGTCATGGTTTAGTGGAACCTGTAGATTCGGAGGCAATCTACCACCAAATATCAAAGACAAGAAGAACGCTTATTATTTGATGTTCTGCTCTGTGATTTTTTAGAAGCATTTAACAAACTGCTGGATTCAATTAGGTCTGATCCAGTGAGGCTCTTCTAATGTTCTCTTTCTCTTGTGATTCAGCAATTCTGTATGCAGGAAGAAATATAAAAAATTGCAAACAGAGGATCAATATTGGCAATTTAATCCATATCTCACCAGAGTAAATACATTTTTCAATGATAGTACATACTATAACAGGCAGTCAGAAAGTTGAGTAGAAAATACATTTTTCTAATAGAAAATTATAGAAGCTAATTTATACAAAGCAGCAGAATATGTAACTTTCCATTGTTATTTTTTAGATTTCAGCATATCTTTGAATAGCTTGATTCCAGTACAATTCTATTTGTGAGATTGTGTTACTGAGCATAGTGAATTTGGAAGAAGCCATCAATATTGGTCATCTTTTTAAAAAAAGTATTGAATACAACTTCCTGTTTCTATAATTACATATATAATCTTGGTTTAAAACTTATATTTGTGTTCTTTCTTTCTCTTTTGCTATTATTCCGTCTTCCTCTTTTTTTTCAGGAAGTCAGAACTTGTTGAAGATTAGAGCAGTGCACTCTTCAAATGTGATTTGGAAAAAATCTTTCAGCCCTCACACAACACAGCACCTCTCTACTGTTCTTTAAAGCAGCCTATTTTCTTCAGGCTTCCAAACAAATCCTGCTGCTTTAAAAAAAAAAACTGACTCAAAGTATCTTTTAAAAGAACAGCAGCTTTTTTCAGATTCATGGGAAAAGGCAGGTTGATTTCATGACTAAAAAAAAATCTGTCATTTTGCAAAGTCTGTAGCTCTTCTTCCAAACATTTTCAAAGCATGCACAGCTCTATTAACAATGGATGAGAATTTTATCAGAAGTTTTTTTTAATAAGGTTTTAAGTCTGGATGTGAAAGTAAACAAATCATAAGGAGATTTATTTATTAAATGTGTTCACCAGAGTAGAGAGTTAATGGCAGCGTTTCTTACCTTGGAAAGATTTGGCTAGGTAAGGAATTCTGGGAATTGATATCCAGACATCTTAAAGTTGTTAAGAATCAGAAATATTGGTTTATGGAAATGTGGACCACAGGTTGATTAACGAATTATTGGATAATCTTAGATTCTAAATTCCCTTTTTATTCAGTCCAAATGCTAGTCCCAATCCAAATTAAGCCCAGTCAAAATTTATCCACCTCTTCTAAATGCCATTGCTTCTCTGTAATACCAGTTTCAATGCCCCCCCCCCCAATCTGGGATTAATTAGGTCTGCCATATTTGGACTATAGAAATCCAAATCCAATTAGAAGATAGTGAAAATCCATTTTTTGTATTTTTTTGCTCCTACTGGTTAGACCTTTGCAACTCAGAATGGTAGCCGTGGAATTAGTAGTACATAAGATTGCATTTTAGATTCATTTATTCCACATTTATCAGTTACTTCAGTCATACTTTCTTGGTGCAAATGGTTAAAAAGAAAAAATAACCAAAAAGCATACACCATTGAAATGTAAAACGGTAACATTTATAAAACCTAGGCAGCCACTTGACTATATAAACATATATACATACAATATCTCCAAAACTTAGAAGAGCTGTTGAATAAGGTACCGGTAGCTATGTATTTTCTACAGCATAGAGCTAGGAGAAAGAACACATTGCACAAAATGTTATGAGAACAAGGAAGCCCATTGTGTCCCATGTAGTGTTTCTTCCACTTTGATTTTTCAGTAGCTTAGATAACAAAGCCACAGGCCTCAGTACAACCAGAGTGCACAGGGCACCACAAGTTAAGTGTCTTTCATGCAGTCAGCTTCCCTGACATTTTAGCTTTTTAACTTTGGCTCGAGATTCTTAGTCTGTGGGTGAGAAAGTAGATGTGCTAATAAAAGGGACATGTTAGCTACTAATGTTCATTTAGCAAATCCTGCTTAAAAGCATGTAGTCTTAAAGCTAATTTCATCCAATTGCATTTTAATTATAATGCCTTGCTTGGAGTTACAAATATAATGACTTTTTAATATAAGTTGCTCTGTTCAGCATCCAGTGTAGGATTTAATCATGTAATTTAGTCAATCAGAACTAACAGATTTTATAATTAAACTCCTTTGTCTCTCTCACATACACACAGATACAGAGGCCTCCATGCACACACTGTATTTTAAAAGATATGATTATAGACACTACCAGACATTTTCCATTCCATGAATGTAGGCTGAGAAGATGGCACAGAGTAAATCCGCTGCAAAATATTCATTGTTGCACCCAAAGTTTAATAAGAATGCTGATCTGTAAAGTACAATTGCTGCCTCTTTGCATGGTTGAGGTCATTCTGATTTTTCTATGTTTATGCGGGTTCTTGGAAAAGGGTTGGGACAGATAACTATTGATTGTAAGTAGAAATCCCATAGGGGCTATAGTTGTATTATTCCGAAATTCTTTAAACATATAATTTTCTTTCATTTATGGGGAAACTTTACCAAGTCTCCATTGTTCCCATTAAGTTACAGGAGAGCACAAACAAGACAGTTCTGCTAAGTAAATACTATCAGGAAAGTAAAAAAGAACCATTTTAAATCATTTTTTTTCATGCTCTTAATATACGTATCAACATTTTCAATCAGCTCAGGGCTGTATCATAAAATAACTGTCTTTGGTACATTAAAAGATTTGCTTGGAAATGGAAATATCTAACTTTATTGGACAGGAAAGAAAATTAGTGAACTAAAATCCTTGTCTTCTTGAATTATTCCAAAACCTCTTTCTCTATTTCGGTCAATATTTTTATCACATGTTTTGAGTTTAGTCACCATCTGTATAAAATAAATATTGCACCAGTTGTATAAAATAAATATTGCACTTTTGTACATAAGTAAATTTTTACTTTGTATCATAAAAGACAATTATCTTTCTATTCTTGATAATAAATAATTGTTATCAGCAGAAGGCTAAGGCAAGCTTGCTTAAATCAACAGCATGTGATTCAATATTGTATGTTATTTTTTTTAAATAATTTATGCCTTTCATTGGATATTTTTCCTAAAGAGAAATATATCCAACTTTTGAAAATGGGAATACTTAAAACAGTGATTCTATCTGGACCCAAGGGACTATGGTAAACCAAGATTGGAAAAACTTGAGAAATGTCTGATTCTTTCAACTCCTAGGCTCTAACAAATCTCTATGCATTATTTATTACATATAGACATTCCATTATAACAACTTAAGGTTGGTTGTTACTATGGTCAAAGGATTGTATAGAATAATTGCTGAACTAAAGAAACTGACTGAATCTGAGGGAGGAGTCAAATGCATCATTTTCTACATATAAATCCAATCATAAGAATTTGTAGTAGGGCTTGGGCCAATCACTTTTATAACTGATCTGAAGACAAAATGAAGATTCCAATTGAGTAAAAGCATGCAGAATACTAATTATAATATGCCTGTTACTTTTTAAAAAGCAGGAAAGTATAGTTTTATTGCAATAAATGAATATAGCTATTCCACATGTTTGGAAAATGTAGAAGGTTACTATTATTAGGTTTGTGATTAAAGACTTTAGCCACAGGAGGAACAAAGAAAATTTTGACTATCTGGAGAAATACTTAAAAAAAAATCAGCAAAGGAGAACTACTGGATGGGAAAAATAACATGCTATTTGATATAGTTTATAGGATATGCAGTAGTTTAGTAGATATATGTTCTACCAATTTAATTTTGTTTTCCGATTGTGCATAAGGTCCTGTCATAATTTAGCAAAATACTGCTATGACATTGTGAATACTTATCTTCCAATTCTGATAAATTGCTTGAAAAAAATTACCCACAGAAACACCTTGAATGGCTACAGTAGCTAAAATAACAATACTATTTTAAAGTTATATTTAAAACAGGAAAATGTGTCTCTGGTTGATAATTTCCATGTTATTTTTCTTTTCTTGTCCTCATTTATCCTTCCACTGTACTTGTTCATACATCAGGATTTTCAGTTCAAAAAAACAAAAAGAAAGCAAAGTAACTTCTGGTGTCAAAAAATATTCTGAAAAGGTTGCTTTGATCTATAGGTCTACAACATATGGAAACCTGTATAGAAATCAATCCAAAGCTCTGAATTCTTTGGAGAATCCTGTACATTCCTTGCTAATAAAAAATTTCTATAAAATCAGACACAGTGTTTTGCCAGAAGTACTGAAAACAAGATTAAATGCAATATATCATACTGTAGGTAGGTAGTAAGAATTCTAGAGAGCATCTAAATTATATATTTTTTCTCCTGTCCTGCAAGATTTTTTTAATGAAAATGAATGAGAAAATTGCAGGTTTGCGCAAACTCCCCTTGAGGTCCTACTACTTTTCAGTAGACAGTGTTGTTGTAATTGAACGGAGCACCAAGATTGATGTGGGGATTAAAGGTTATGAGCTATGAAGACAGACTGGGAGCTGAAATCCATAAAGCCTAAGAATATTAGGTTTTTGAAATGCTATACTGCATGTCAACTTGAGTAACTGTTTCAAGCTAACTTTACTAATTGGACCAGAAGATGTGAACAGAAATTAAAGACACCAGCTAAAAGGCTCATCAGAAATTGTCCACAATACTTTTACAGATAAGAGCAATCTTTGAAGCTATTGGAAATGCAATAGCTTAGAAGCAAAAGGAAATGAAACAATGAATTAGAGTAGTTTGAAACATTATCAGGACATGTGCTATCCAATCTTTTACCCAACAGCAATGACCTGTTTTTATTTGAAATTAGAACGCTTGAGTTATTCATATGATTCATTCATTCATTTATCAGATTTACAGTATATGCAGACTTATGATGGCTTACAACCACTTGCTAAAATACAACGTTATTTTATGCAGAAAATAAGAGTAATGTGATAGAGTACACCACAAGGACAAACCAATAATCAAATAACTATTAATAACTACATAGCACCCAAATAAAGACAAACAATCAGTTCCTAAAGACCCTCCAAACAATTCAGTCTTTAAGTATTCTGGAATGTCAACGAAGAGGAGACCTGATTAATTTTTAGAGAAAAATTAACATTAGTTGAGGTTATGTTGGACAATTAATAATGTTGAGGCTAGATTGGAGAAGCAACATTTTCTGGCTTGTGCTTCTTTCACCTCACCAATGCATGCATCCATGAATTGGTGAATCCATGCAACCAGTAGGTGTCAAACTGGCACTATGCACTGCACTTAGAAATCTGTTGATAGTTGGGTAGAGCTCATTAGTTAGATATTGTTTAACTAGTACCACAAAATCTTCATTGAGAGGTATGTGTATGCAGCATTCCTTCTGTTTTATTAGTTCATTCTTAAAACTTGTGTAGTCTTGTATTTATTTTTGGTTTCAGTTTTCTATTTCTATGGATCATTTTTTTTTTGAAAAAGTTTAGACACTTGCAATTAAGAATACAAACTTTAAAATTAAAAAAACTTAAAAAAAATATATGAGGGACAATCCCAACCTAAGAAAGAAAACAGAGGAAAAATCTACTTGATATTTCATACTTATCAATAGTCACTTGTTTACTAATAAATATAATACTATAATATAAATGTACAATATTAATGTCACAAAATCTCTGCCATAATAAAATATATTGCTTCAGCATTTAATTAATAGAAAATATTTCCCCTTCCAAAACAAATAGATTATACATTTCTAATGTTATTTGTATTTTCCTATAAATCTGCTTATATACATCAATATACTCTTCCCAAAGTATACCAAATAACGACATGACCATATCATATAGATCAATGAACTTCCACATTTTTTTATACCCCCAGCATTGAAAATATAATGCCATCTTTTCAAATATATTCTTTAGAGATACAGCAGGCCCTAAATAAATTTCTGATGAATCATCTTTAATCTCAGATCTGTTGATTCCATTTTAACATTTAAGGAGATGAATATATTTAAAAGGCTTTATTAGCATTTCTAATTCTTTAATCTGTGTTTGAAACATTCCAGAATTATTCACATTAAAAATGTTCTGCAGCTTTTCATAAAAATGTGTTATGTGTTTTTAATTCTGTCATGGCTCCATCAATTTGTAATAATTTGCCTTAAATCTTGCCTTAGATTGCTTATTAATGGTCTTACTTGATGACCATGATGATTCAACATACTTTGTCTCAGTCTTAATATTTCATGTTCTCATTGACACTTCGTGGTAGTTATACCATATTCTTCCACCTCATTGTTTCCTTCCAGAAAAACCATGAAGGACCTAAAAACAAATGTGAAAGATCTGTACAGATGCTGGGACATGTGTTTGAAAGTCAAACATCCATAATTCACACATCATGCTATAGAAGATTTACCAGGATTAACACACCGCATATCATTTACTTATTCGTGTGACAGAGCTAAAATATCATGCATCCTGTAATGCTTGAAAATGTAGTTTATCTGCACAAAATTCATTTTGTTCGACTAGCCATTTTCTTTGCCATGTTGTTGCATATAGCCTGCTGTACATTGTTTATTTTGGATGTGGGAAGAGAAAAATTGCCCAATACTATAACCTGAAGTGCTTCCCCCTCCTTTTAAAACGAGAGAGAGATAAGAACAATAGTTCAGTGAAGGGTTTTATAAATGAGCAAAATAATACAATTACTCATTTTCCCCTTTTTTTTAATATCAACTTGGGATTTAAACAAAAAAAAATATTTAACCATTTTAAACATACTTATATATTTATATGTATTTATTTATTAGATTTGTACTCCATCACAATTAAAAATAGGTTCATGAACAACAAAAGAACTGCTGCATGCATGTGTTTGCATGTAACATACTGAGAAAGGTTTTATGCTGGTTAATACTTTCATTGGACATTTTTCATAGGAGTTTATTAGAAAATCCGGGGCTATAGGCTAATTAGATGATCAAAACTATAGCAGCCAGCTTTGATTCTAGATAACAGCTACTAATGAAAAACATGCAAAGTACTGTTTATAAGGCTAATTATGATGGTTAGTATCCCGGCTGTCAACATTTGCACTATTGCTCCGTGAGGAATAACTGAGGATACTCAGAATACTGAATACTTATTAAGGTGGATTTATTGGTGCTCTCTGTCTAAGACTCTGCTTCCAGCTTTGATGGTATGATAAAACTGTAATTCCATTAGCTATTGCACACTGCCTTGCCATTCTACTTCACTGCTATTGCTGAGCCTTCGTTGTATCTCTTTCAGCTCATGCTTTTCTAATTGCAGCCTTGCGTTTCTTCACAATTATAAAAGCATAGGATTTTTTTTTTGGGGGGGGGAGAACATGAAGTTGCAAGTGTTGGTCTTGAGAAAGCAGCAGCTGCATAATTTAAACTGACAGATACTACATGAAAAATCCAGGCAAGTTTCACAATATATTAGTTTTTCAGGATCTTTCAAATCACCACACTGCTCTTTTCCTCTCAATCCATCTGATTAGCAGAAATGAGATGAAACTAGGACTGGTCCATATAAATCCTGTTGCATAAGAGCCACCATTCATGTGACAATATTGTCTTCCTGTGATGCTGCAGTTACATATAAGAGATAACAAACAGTTCCACATAAATCACTATAAGTACACTTATATTGTGCAGTTGTCATTTTGCATAGCACATAGTGATACTAAATTTAAAAGCCAATTTGTAGGTGTCCTAGAAATATTCTGAATATTCATATCAGTTCAATGCTTACCCTAAACCTTTACAAGGTTTTCAGGACAATATAATGATGGGGAACTGGATGAAGACTATGGAAACACAGGTTCTTCTCCATCCTCAGCAACATTGGATGATACTAGCTCAGCCATTATTTCTCAACCCATGAAGATAAAATTGGAGGAGAAACAATTATTTACACTGTCTTCTGTGTCTGGAGTACAGATTGAATATAAATAAAATAAAATGAATATTTTACAAATACAAAGGCTTGGGGTAGTAATAGTTTTATGCAAAACCTTGAAGGAGTGTTCATTTCTCTTGGGGATAACAAAACTGTGTTATCCTCAAGAAAAATGAACTGTGCCAACTTATTAATACATTTGCACCTATCTTATGGAACTGAAAGTTGATATTCTAAAGAGGTTTATGCTGAGCAAATCTTATTTATTTATGTATTTATTTTATCACATTTTTAAACCTGCCTAACTTTTCAGGGAATCTGGAGGAACACAAATTGAAAAACAATGAAATGAATCAACAGCAATCACCCCATGTAAGAGATAGAACTAACCCTCATAGAGAGATTCCCATAATTCATTCAACCTCCAAAGTCTCAATGATATAAGATGTTTACAAATAATATTGTATTACAATTATTAATTGCATTAATGATAAATTTAAAATGTAATGGTGCACAGCTAGTTGGAGTGCTCAACTTCTCACTGAAATAAATATTGTTAAGGTATAGGTTTTTTATTATTCCATCAATGAATGGAAAGATACCAGTAGCATTTATATGTTGGTTTAGTTTCATGCAGGGAGGACTTGTGACTTTCCATATTTTTAAGAATGTCCACTTTCAGCTGAAGCTTGATATTAATAGTGCATTGCTGTCAGAAACATAAACCTCTGTGAACTCATGTATTTTTATTGTCTTATAAATATTATATAAGCATTCCTTTCAGTTCATTTTTGGATTCTTCAATAATTGTATAATATCAAAGTTCTTTGCACTAAAATGATTTAAAGAAAGTTATTTCAGGTAAAGCATTACAATGCAGAAACAAACGTAGTTTTTATTATATCTGACAGATAGGGACAGGACTGTGGCTTCGTTATGCTGGATTGACACAAATGAATCTGTCTGATTTATTGAAAGTAGTTTGCCAACCACCTTTTATACAACAATAGCCAAATTGTCTCAATCAATATATTTGCTCCTTATGCAGTTATCGTATCTGCTACTATTTCCACCAACGTAGGTTTGGAATACTCCATTTCAGTTCCTTGAAGCTAACACAGTCTTTTTAATGTTTCATGTTCTTCAGCTCTATATGATAAGATAGTACCAAAAATGCAATGTGATTTCCAGGAAATTAATCTAGATAACCTGGGTTATTTGGAATCTTCCCATGCTTGCTCAACTTTATTACTAATGTTGTTGCAATATACGCAACACCTTCTTTCTTTATGCACGAGGTTGAAGGTCCCTTCCACCCCTATAATTCTATGTTTTCTATGATTCTATAGTAGTTTCCCTTACTTTTTAAAACATATAAAGTAGTTGAGCATTTCTGGATTTCTTTAAGTTTTAAAACTGTTTAAAGATTTCAAAGGGTTCTTCCTGTTGTTCCTTATAAATAGAAAGTGCAGGCTGATTTGATTCAAATATTCAATGCATTTGAAAAATTCATTGATTCAATCTGAATAATCCAAACATTTTTTTAATTGGATACTCAAATCTGCTTGTAAAAAAATCCATTAATTACACTTAATTTAATTTAAATAACTTGGACACATTTGATTTGATTGGTCAAGACTCAACACGAATCTATTAATTCAATTTGGCAAACGTATTCCATGCTCTCAACCATTTGAATTAATTTGGCATGTCAAATTATGTATGCTCAGATCTATCATATGATGATTCAGTGTCATATGATCACACTGCCATTTCAACTTAACATTTTCAGTGTCAGTGAAGAAACCTCTAATCTTCAAAGTGCTTGGCATTGTTATAAGTGTGTCAGATAGATCCCAAGGTATAACAGATAGAAAACTCTCACATCTCCTGGTTACTCCATCCCTGAATCTCTATTTGACCCAGTGGTTGATATTTCTTTCCCATCCTGGAAAAACCCAACACTGATAAAGATATCATTCCAACTAGCTGATCATGGATTTACTGTCAGGAAAATGCCTACATTTTATTTCAGTAGGATTTGTGGGCTAATTCTCTTTAATCCCTATTCTTGAGCTACCTCTCAGCTGATGGAAGGAAGACAAGCTGCTTCATTGTGGACAATCTTTGTGGCATCATAGGGCTGCACCTGTGAGCTCTTTCATCTGTGCTGAATGACTTCAGCAACCTTAACTGTACCTCCTGACTACTAAATCATAGCTTGTCCACAAGTGATGAAAGCAGGTAATTATTTAAAAATATGTACATGCAGACTTTTGTGCTCTTATTCTTGGAGATCTAGTGCTAGTGATGTCTGTGTCATAGGAAAGTCATTGATTTAGCACCTTAAAGATTCACTGAAGCTAAATTTTGCTGCCTGTTACACTTCCATGACCTCATTAACTTCAGTGGATTTTCAGACTTGTACTGGCAAATGGATTTTTTTTCTCCTGCAAATTGCTATATAAATTGCTACTTCATATTCTAGTCCTGTTACTTAGATAGAGCATATGGAAATAGCTAGAGAAAGTGGAAAGCTCCCAGAATTGTGTGACATTCTTCTAAACTTCTTCAAAGACAGTGAAAGGTGTACTTTTAAAATGAAATAAACAGTATCAGATTCTTTAAAAATAAAACTGTACAATCATTCAGCAATTTTCTGTCAGTCAATATTTTGAAGAATTTATCATTAACGACAACGGATGGATAGATAGATAGATAGATAGATAGATAGATAGATAGATAGATAGATAGATAGATAGATAGATAGATGGATG